>BMAO01011283.1:491650-617315 GCA_019973975.1 Trichonephila clavata
TGTGTGCTTCGTTCAGTTACGTATTGCTGAATGGTTTTGTTCCATTACATTCGTAACAATCAAACTATTATCCCATTACCGTTAATAACATATTTTTGTAACTTTCTCCTTTTCACAATCCCCAAACAACCCATGCACAACAGATTCATGTCCTATATCCTTTAATTGTAATTTGCTGCATAGGTGAAATCTTCTTACAGTGAGCCAAGATCTATAATATCTAATCATGTTTTGTTTTGCTCCTGAGATCATAACAATAATCGTTGCCAACATCTCCTTTCCTAATAGAAATATTCTCCTTTATCATTACTTTTCTGAAAGAATCTCCCGCTTTTCCTTTTCTCATGCATTACAGTCACGTGTCTCCCAGACATAAATCACTTAACATTTGCCTACAAGAAAGTATTTTATTTTATGATTCAAGCACCTAAAACAAGAACTAGCTTCAACCCAAATTCTACCTTCTCTTTAATTAAATACCAGTTATTTTATACAAGGACTGTAGAATGTCTATTGGATTTACAAAATAAACAAATTGATCGTTTTCGAAAATTTTCAGACAGACAGATATTAATTAGCATTGATGCCGTAGTTGGCGCCGATATTCAGTATGGTCATTTTCTAGGTTTCATTTCCAGATAAATTATTTATATTTAAAAGTTCGTTCTCTTGCAGTGTGAGACAAAATCTATTGAGCCTGTCGATTTCGCAATCAAGTATTACTCGATGATTTAATATACTCCAAGAAAGTCAGTGGCAATGTTTACTGTTAAAATTAGGAACCAAAATGGAAAGCTAATCTTTTTACAGATAGCTTTCTAAACTTCTAATATTTTTGTATGTGATTAAAGAGGCTGCAAAACTTTTGTGTTTAGGTTTTTAATAGGCTGGTTTGGAGTAGTTTATCAGTGTGTACATTAAAACTTTTATTGAATCTTTCAGAAATATCAGTTAAGTCATAATGTTCGGCTATTAATTAATCCGTCGATTAAGCCTAAATGTGAACCTCCCAAAATGATCTTAAATAATTCCAGTTATCAATTTTGCACATCATTTCTCATGAATGGCAGATTTAATCACATTCCAAAATTTAACCATTCTGTTCCTCCATAGAATTAGGGATAGTTAATTTTGTGTAATTTGGATGCATTCCTTTCCTTCCTGTTTTGTGTTTCTGTTTTGGCTCAGGCTGTTGAGGGTCCTCCATTGCTATCTTACTTGCAAAATTGTAGTAGCATTGGATCCTTTACTAAATTTTTGAATTAATTTTCGTGTTTTGAATCCTAACTAATTCTATTTTTCTTTATATTCTTTCTAGCAAATTAACTATTTGATCTTGAATCAGACTTTCAATTTGAGAGTCAATTAATTTTAATTCTTCCTTGCCACATAGTTAAAGTTCAGTAGATTCTTCACAAATCCTCTGACTATTATGTGGCTTTAAGATGTCCTTTCAATTTTGTTATTTGTTCATTACTGCTCCTCATCAAACCTTCGCTTACATTTCAATTGTTGATTCATCTGAATCAGTTTGGCTTGATTATAATGCCATTTTGTTCTTCAGTCTATACAGAGAGTTATTTAAATCGTGAAATTTATGCTCAATAGTGTATGAATATCAAATATCAATTTCTCAAAGATCATTATATGCGAGTCTTTTGTTTTCAAACATACCATCTTATAAATATTATTCTTTTGCACATATAAATAAAATCATACAAAGTACTTTTAGTGGCAGTCCTGTTCGGGCGCCAGATTTCATTTTGTTACTTAGATAGAAAACAATCAAAGGTAAAGCCTTACCTTGTCAATGGAAGGCTTCCACTTCATTTAAAATCCATGAATAAAAGTCCTTTTGGCATGATTTATATGTTTTAATTTCTACAGCATATAACAAATATAAGGACATTGCGACTACTAATTAATCCGACAAATAACATTTATAAACATCTATATAACTTTAGTTTCATGAATTTCAGTATGTTTCTTCTACCGCGTCATTTTTAATTCTGAGTCGTTGTTCCTTTTACAATTGGCGCTGCTGTCCTTTAGAAGATGCATTTGTGACACTCTGCCTTGGATTCGAGATGTAGAAGAATCCAAACAGCAGTCACAGAGTAAGAATAATGTCCTGAAAAGACTAAAATACATTAAAATAACCGATAAAATTAAAGTATACAAAGTTCAATTATGAGTCCAAAATTAGCAGTAAAATCATGGGATTACTTGATAGTTTATGGATTATCAAGTCTCTGGTTTGTTCAAAGTCTTTATAGCAAGAACAGACGAGAACGAGCACTCCTTGACCTCAGGATTTGATCTTGATCGAGCAAGAACCATTCTCTACATCTCTTTCTGTTGATGACAAAGAGTCAGCTGTAGTCACTTCTAGCGGATAGAGTTTCTGAATTGGTCTCATAACACTTCCAAATTGTGTTTTCACTTCCACTACACGCACTTTTCCGTCTTTTCCTTTATACAACCTTGTGACTTTACCTAGAGGCCAGTTGATTCTTTTGTTGTTGGTATCACCAATTAGAACGAGATCACCTTCTTTAATGAACGACTCTCTTTTAACTTTTGAATAATCTTTCAATATCCCTAGATACTCATTTCTGAAGCGGTTTCGCAGATCTTGAAGCAATTTCAGTCTATAAGCACACCTCTTATTCAATCTTTTTGAATCTATCATGTCCAGATCTGGAACACCAACCTCTCTAATTTCCTGGAGAAACATAGATGGTGTAAGTGCTGATAGTTCATCAGGATCCTCTGAGAGGTATGTTAAGGGGCGAGAATTCACTAAGCTCTCTGCGTCGCATAACACAGTGGCCAATTCTTCTTCGTTCAAACAAGCTCTCCCCAGAACTTTTCTCAAAATACTCTTCAATAATCCTATCAGCCTCTCCCAGAAGCCACCCCACCAGGGTGCAGCAGGAGGACTAAATTTCCAGGAAATTCTTTTTTTCTGATGCAAAATTTTCGATTTTTTCCCAATCAATATTCTTTAAAAAATTGGCTGTGCCCACAAAGATTCTTTCCATTGTCAGAATAAACAGTGGAAGGACGTCCTCTTCTAGCTATGAACCGCCGAAGAGCCAGTATAAAGCATTCGGTGGACAAAGATGACACCAGCTCTAAATGCACAGTTCGGTAAACAGCACAGGTGACAAGCACTATCCAGCACTTTTTGTCAGTTTTTAGGAACAAAGGTCCACATAGGTCAATCCCAGTAACTTCAAAGACAGCAGAATCCCTGACTCTGTCTTCTGGAAGAGGAATGCTCACGGCTTCCAATGGACGGGCAGAAAATCTTCTACACTTGGCGCATTTTCTAATCACGCCTCGCACTGTCTTTCTGCTCTTAATTATCCAAAAGGATTCTCTGAGGCATGACATCAGTGTCTGAGTACCTGCATGTTCTAACTCTATGTGTTTACTCATTATCAATTTTTCGACCATTTGATGCTTGTGGGGCAACAGTACTGGAAATCTAAAAGTCTGTAAATCTTTCCTCGATGCAATTCTAGTTTCAACTCGTAGGAGATCATCATTGTCTTTCACAATTCGCAAGTTCAACTTCTCTTCTCCTGAAAAAACTTCTCTCTGTATTTCCTTCAAAATTACTTTTTCCGATGCTTTAATTTCGTCTGTTTCCAATTTTCCCTTTTTCCTGTCCATAGGGTTTCTTTTCACATTCTTACAAAATCGGATGATATATGCCATTATTCTTACGATTTTGTTAAAAGAAGATATTTTCTGAAAAAATGTAAATCTACAAATGTCTAAAGTAGTAGTTGTGAGTACGGTTCTTCTTCTCTCGGAAATGACTATTTCCATATCGGGCTTTATTTCACTAGCTGGCCATTCTTCATGGGGTAGTTTTAACCAGTCGGGTCCCTCCCACCAATGGGATTTCAATAAGTCTTTAGGATTGCACCCCCTTGAGGGCAAATCTGCTGGATTAAATTTCCCTTGAATATGTCGCCAAGCTTCTGGATCCGTCAATTTCCGTATTTCATTGACTGTGTTAGCTATAAACGTAGCCCAATTGTCTTGTTTCTTTATCCAGTATAACGCATTCATTGAGTCTGTATAGAAGAAAGTTGGCACGTTTTTTAAGTTAAGATCTTCTTTTACATTGTAAGCGAGTCTGGCTCTTATGGTACACGCAAGGATTTCTAATCTGGGAATTGTAATCGATTTTATGGGCGCTACCTTTGACCTAGCCTGCAGTAATTGACAGTTAACGATACCCTCATGACTATTTCTTATAAAAATTGAAGCTGCATAAGCAGACTTGCTAGCATCTACGAAGACATGTAGAGTAGCACTCTTATTTAGTTCAGGTAGTTTTCTCGGGATTTCTATATCTTTTAGGTAACTTAGCTCATTAGCCCACTTTAGAAATTTTTTCCCTAAAATATCTGGAAGCTCTGTGTCTCAATTAATTTTCTCCCTCCAACAATCCTGCAAGATTAACTTAGGAACAAGGGTAATGGGACAAGTGAACCCAATGGGGTCAAAAATTTGACTCAACATAGACAATACGTTTCGTTTGCTAAGCACGTATTGGTTTTGCTCTTTTATCTCACAAGATAGGGTATCACTATATAAATTCGATTTAAGTCCCAAAACTGAGACAATTTCCTTAAATTCATCATCAGACAGGTTCAATATTGAATTTTCCTCATTACTACCTGGTCGATTATGTTTCCATCCCCTTAGGTCAAACTGAGCAGAAGCCATTAATTCTTTAGATACCGTAATGAAGGAGTTTAACTCGCCGATAGTATTTACACTCGCAACGCAGTTATCTACATACATAGATTCCCTTAACTTAGCAGCTATTCCCCTTCGGGATTCGTCCGCATTTCCTAAATGGTAACTGATTGTAGCGGCAAGTAAAAAAGGGCTCGCGTTCACTCCGAAAACAGCACGACAATGTGAATAAACAATAAGTTTTCTTGGATCACCCTCCTCCCACCATAGGAACCGAAGAAATTTTTTATCAGAGGGAGCAACTTTTATTTGGAGAAAAGCTCGTCGTATATCCGAAATCACTCCATATTTTCCGTGCCGAAATCTGTTAAGAAGCTTAGGGATCAATTCCAAATAATTAGGCCCCTTTTCAATACAATCGTTCAGCGACCCTGAATTTCTTTCTTTGGCTGGCGCATCAAATACTGGGCGAATTCTAGTGGTGGAATTTTCTTTAAAGACGGGTCGATGTGGTAAGAAATGGCCCTTTTCCCTAGCAAGTTCCTCTGGTTCAACAGATTCTATAATTTTCTCAGAGACCCATTCCTTAAATATATTTTCATACTCCTGTAAACAATTTCTTTTTTGTAAAGACCTTACGCAAGACTTTAATCGTCTTTCGGCAATGTTTCTATTATCCGATAATTCAGGATGAACCTCTAACCATGGGAGTGACACCTGATATCTACCCTCGTCATCTCTTCTTAACGAACGCACAAAATGATCCTTCACCGCTTCCTCAATTTCCGATTTCGACTGGGAAATACTCGGTTCCTTAATTCCCAGCGAATCAAGTGACCATAGGTCACAAATTTTCAAATCCCTAACATGAAGCGATAAAAGAACTTCACTAGCGCTGCAACCTTCCCCCGTTCTCCCCATTATAGTCCATCCGAAATAAGTATTCATCGCAACGAGTCCACTTGGCAGATTCTTAATTTCCCCTGTAATCAGTTTCCCTGCATAGTCCGCACCTATCAATCCGTGGATTTCATTAACGTTACTTTCATATAAACAGAAGTTTTCATTTACCGTTAAATCACTAAGGTTGATTCCATAATTTTTAATTTCTTCTATAAGTTTCATATTTTCTAGTTTTGGAATCGGTGCGCAAATAGTTTTTTGTTCCATTACATTAAGCGCGCAATCGAAACTATTATCTACATTACTTAGATTAATAACATATTTTTTATGTTTCTCCTTTTTCTGCAATCCCCCAAACAACCCATGCACAACAGATTCATGTCCTATATCCTTTAATTGTAATTTACGCGCCGCGAATTCTGAAATGTAACTACCTGATGAGCCAGAATCTATAATTAATCTAATCATATGTTTTTGTTTTGTTCCTGAGATCTTAACAATAATCGTTTGTAACATCACTCGCTTTCTAATAGAAGCATTACTCAACGCGCTGTCATTACTTTCTGTTTTTGAAAAATCCTCCCGCGCTTTTCCTTTTCTCATGCACATTACAGTCACGTGTCTCCCAGAACATAAATCGCACTTAACATTTGCCCTACAAGAAGAAGAAAGATGGCGTTTTTTTATTTTTATGATTCAAGCACCTAAAACAAGAACCAGCTGGCTTACAAATTTCTACCTTCTCTTCCAAACTTAAATGATTATTTATACAAGAGACTGCAGAATGTCTATTGGATTTACAAAATAAACAAATTTGATCGTTTTCAATTTTCCTAGACGGAACAGACTCATTAATTAACATTGATGCCGTAGGTTGGCGCCGATATTCAGTATGATTCATTTTTTTTCTAGGTTTCATTTCCGGAATAGAATTATTTATATTTAAAAAGGTTCGTTCTCTTGCAGTGAGTTGTGAAGACAAAAAATCTGTTAGTATGTCGATTTCGCAATCAGAAGTATTACTCGATGATTTATTATACTCCAAAAGAAGGTCAAGTGGCAATAATTTTGTTAAAATGGGAACCAAAATACTGGAAAAGCTATCTTTTTTTACAGATAAACTTTCTAAACTTCTAATATTTTTTTGTATATGATTAAAGAGGCTACGAAAACTTTTGACATCATTTGAGTTTTTTAATGGGCTGGTTTGGAGTAGTTTATCGATGTGTACATTAATTAAAACTTTTTTATTACCGAATCTTTCTTTCAAAATATCAATTGAGTGATCATAATGTTCGGCTGTTAATTCTAATCCGTCGATTAAGCTAAATGCAGAACCTCCCAAAAATGATCTTAAATAATTAAATTTATCAATTTTGCACACATTATCATTCTCGTGAATGGCAGATTTAAATGCATTCCAAAAATTTAACCATTCACTAATTTCGCCATAGAATTTAGGGATAGTTAATTTTGGTAATTTGGATGCGTTCCTTTTCCTTTGTTTGTGTTTCGTTTTGGCTCGAGCTGTTTAGAGATATATTGCTATCTTGCCAAGAATTATTAGCGTTGGATCCTTTACTAATTTCTTGAATTAATTTTCGTGTTTTGAATCGCGTTCTGGTTATTTTTTCTTTATATTCTTCTATACTTTCAAATTCAACTTCTATTTGATCAACTTGAATCAGACTTTCAATTTGGGAGTCAATTAATTTTAATTCTTCGCCCCTTTCAGTTAAAAGTTCGATAGATTCTTCTAAATCCTCGACTGTTATGTCTGGCTTTAAGATGTCACTTTCGATTTTTGTTATTTGTTTCGTTACTGCTCCTCGTAAACAACCGCGCTTACGTTTCAATTTATTTAGTTCATCTGAATCAGTTTGACTTGGAGATTGTAATGCCATTTTTGTTCACTTCAGTCTATACAAAGTTATTTTAAATCGTGAAATTTATATCAATAATTGTATAGATATCAAATATATCAATTTCTCAAAAGATCATTATGTGCGAGAGTCTTTTGTTTTCAAGCATGCAAAATATCATATAAATATTATTCTTTTGCACATATAAATAAAATGTTCACAAAGTACTTTTTTAAGTGGCAGTCCCTGTTCGGGCGCCAGATTTCATTTTTTGTTACTTAAAATAAAGAAAACAATCAAGGTAAAATGGCTTACCTTGTCAATGGAGGGCTGCCACACTTCGTTTCAATTCAAAATCCATGAATAAAAAGTCCTTTTGTGAATTTTATATGTTTTTAATTTCTACAGCACATATAACAAAATACTCGGGACATTACACGACACTAATTAATCTAAACAAATAACATTTATAAACATCTATATCAACTTTAGTTTCTACCGCGTAGTTTCAGTATGTTTCTTCTACGCGTCCATTTTTAATTCTGAGTCAATTAGTTCCTTTTACAAAGGTGGCGCTGCTGTCGCTTTAAGAAGATGGGAGTTTGTGACAATTACAACTTAAGCGCACTAGCGTAAACATAAATGTAGACGGTTTAAGTTCGCGAAACGTGGGAAGGGTTTCAGGCTTAGTTCAGTTAGAAATAACATCACTGTTTTACAAAAATACAAGTATTACTGTAGATGCATTAATTTTACCCAAAATCACCTGTGACCTTCCTCAATTTCAAGTCGATGCGTCTGCTTTGAATACATTCAAAAATTTACAATTAGCGGATATCAACTGTCTTCAGCCAAGCTCAATAGACATTCTGCTAGGTGCAGACGTGTTTGGAGAAATAATGCTCAACAGGCATTTAAATGTTCCAGGACATTCTTTAACTGCAATGGAAACCATTTTCGGTTGGGTTGTTCTTGGAAAAACAAAACTTTCTTACCAAAGAATCATATAAAATCATGCAAGTTACAACGCAGTAGAGTTTCAACTTTACAAATTTTGGCAATTAGAGGAACTCTCTGAAACAAAACCCTTTACGAATGAAGAAATTGCTTGCGAAAATCATTTTAAAAGAACTTATACTTGTGTCTCAACAGGTAGATTCGCAGTCAAGTTTCCATTCCGAGATTCAAGTGATGAACTTGGTTCATCTAGAGACATTGCCGTGCATCGTCTACAGCAAATCAAACGCCGGTTCAGTAAAAACCAATCTCTTTCTGGTCAATACCATAAATTCATGGATGACTACTTGAAACTTGGTCACATGAAATTAATCCCAGAAAACGAGATTGACGTTCCAGCCAGTTCCAGTTTTTATCTCCCGCATCACCCAGTACCCAATAAAAACGGTGACAAATTTCGTGTGGTATTTGACGGATCTGCAAAGTCCTCAAGTGGTATTTCTCTTAACGATAAACTAATGGTTGGTCCACAGCTACAGACTGACTTAACAACATTACTCCTACGCTTCAGGATGCACAAAATAGCCATAACTGCGGATATAGAAAAAATGTATAGACAAATAACTCTACACGATTCAGATTTCCAGAGAATCGTGTGGCGTAATTCACCTTTTGAGCCAATACAAGACTTTAGGTTGACAAGGATTGCTTATGGCACTGCATCAGCGCCGTACCTTGCAATAAAATGCTTACAGCAGTTGGCATTAAGGTAACAGAACACCTTCGAAGAAAATTTTTTGAATTAACCTGAATTTTGCCTGTTAATGCATATTTTATGACCTTATGGGTCTTTTTAAAATCAGAAAAACACCCAAGTAAAGTCTTATTAGTGCACATTTTTTCTGTGAAAGGGGTATTTTATGAAAAAATAAGCAAAAATAAGACTTTACGCAAAACATGATAACTGAAAATAAAATAAATATATTGACATTTTGTAAATTGAATAATATAGCATACAACCTTATCTAGGGAATAGACACTTATTTTGGTAATATAACCATTACGTGAAAAGCTATTGTGCTTCGAGCTTCTTAACGTTGAAATTTTCTTTAAAAGCTATTGTAATTTTCACTTTATTGCTGTATAAAAAAATTTCTACTCAACATAAAATCTTAAGAGAGGTCTATTCCCTGTATTAGTATTTAAAAAACATATATATAAAATTTTTATTTCATTCAAGCATAACTTTTTGAGATATTGTGTTTTGCGGTAAGAAAAAATGTAAAAAAACTCATTTTGAGAAAACGACAAAAATAACATTAAACTAATCTGATTACAAGAAAAACACTTACTTTCTTATTAAAATGCACCAGATTTATAATTCTCTCCATCTTTAACTTCTAAAACAATATTTTTTTTCTTTTTAAGGGCTCTTAAAATTTTCCTATGTTTCTTTGTTTTGGGGTCTGCGTTATGAATCGATTCACGGATTCTGGATTTATCTAAATGTTTATATCCCCGTAAGGTAAACACCCCAGGATTTTCAATATTCATCTTATTAAAAACTTTGAGGCACCCATTTAATCCCTCATTGAAAAGTATAACAGCATCATACGACCCAAATTTAATTGTTTTGAGCGAAACAAATACTTCTTTCGGAACTTTTTGCCAGACTATTCCGTTAAAACACTCATTTGCATTTTGCGTGCGTCCATGTAAGCACTTACTTAATATCTGTTTGTCGCATAGTTCTAAATATACTGGTTTAATTTTATTTAAAACATCATTTGATAAACCAGCATATTTTGTGGTACATTTTGTTCCATTTGCCACCCCCCGCTGAAAATAACACCAGCTGTCTTTCCCTATTGGGCACTGACCATGCATCGGTTTCTTATCACTTGATGCACAGTGATATAACGCAGCAATTACATTTTGCTGCATGGCATTTAAGTTACCGACATTACTGCGTACAGCAATTCCGTAGTAATTTTGAAGTCGGTCGATAAAATTATCAATTAATTTGCCTTTACGAGACAGTCCTTTAGTTTTTGTTTTTACCTTTCTTAGACGCGAGCCCACTCTCTTTTGTACATGGCCAATGCACTCAAACTTTGTCACACTGTTCATTCCATAAGTGTCTTTCACACTCATTAAAGCTTTTGAGTCACCATCTCCATAATATTGCATGTATTGAAGTCTGCGGTTTTTTTCTGAACGAAGAAATATTCGTGAAGCCCCCACAATTTCCATTTTTGACGAAGATCCCGTGAAGTTACACTGACATATGTGGTCGGCTTTTGACGACTCATATTCAGAGTTTCTTGGCATAGTCTGAAGTCTCTTACATGTAGGACAGTAGGACGACATAACTTCTACGTCTAACACCTTACCAGTATCAACTGATATTGCAGCAACACAACCATTCATAGACGTATAGCCTCTACGCTGCCATGTGCCATCCACAGATATGCCACATTTTACAAAATCAGATGAAAAATTTTCTTTTATATCCACAATTTCAGTAGCAGCTTTTTTCATGGATTCCTCAGCTACTTCCTGAACCACTTTTAAAAGCTTTGCTTCCTGATTTTTGAAAGCAGTTTTTGTCTCAGTCGAGGCAAATTTAATGTTGAGTGTAATTTAAATGCACCAGCAAAACCCTTGCCTATCTGCCGCATACCATATACTAGCCTGGTATTTATGACTGGTGCATTTACAACTTTTTTTGATGAAGCAAATGCAAAGAAAAAGTCACAGCATTTACATTTTAGTGTAAAATGAGAGCATAATCCATACATGGAATCCTCAAAAAGCTCTACTTTTTCAGCAAAACATTTTAGGCAGCAAAGTTGAGAAAATGCATCCACAATAAGCTCAAGATCAATAAATCTGTTACCAAACAGAGCACCAGGCATTTCTTCTGCAGTTGACATACTCTCATTTCCCAATTTTGAAGAACTAGCAGTGCATTCAGGAACAGGTGTTGAATTGCTGTTATTTTCGGAAATTTTTGTGTATTTATTTCCAAAAAATTGTCTCTTACGCTTTCTAGCAATACTTTTAAACATTTTCAAGCAAAAATAAAACAGAATAGAATTATTTTTTAACTTTCTACGCTGTCGATTCTTTCAGTATGAGAATCAAACATATATGTAAGCAAAGTCACTAAACAACAAATTTGATGCCAGATTTCCTACATAAAAAAGGAAAAATGTATTTCCAAATACATTTATATTTATTCTCAAATATTCTATTTTAATTTCTGACAAAATATTTGTATATTAATTTTCATATTTCATGTCATATACCATGAAAGAGAAACGTAAACAAACAATTTGGGCCACTTCCGGTTAGCAGAAAGGCATTTCCGGTAAGAGAAATTCATGATCAAGTAATATTAAAAAACCTGTAACTTGGCTTCTAATTAAGCTAGAAACAAAATTTTACAGATTTAGAAAGATAAAAGATTGAATTTTAATATTTGATCAAAAACGAAAAATCGATATTTTGACCGAAAATTGAGTTTTAAAGGTGTTCTGTCACCTTAAACGAATCAAATAATTTTCCTCTTGCTTCTAAAGCAGCTCTTAAGGACTTCTACGTTGATGATTTGATGTCCGGAGCCAATTCACTCTCTGAAGCTCTGGAACTACAAAACCAGTTGACTCAAATGGTGTCCAGTGCCGGACTTGTATTGAGAAAATGGGCTTCTAATTGCAGCGAACTCTTAAATTCAATCGAGTCAGATATGCGTTTATCTAATACTTCTTTGAATATAGACAATGATGATACAGTAAAAACCTTAGGTATCCTGTGGCATCCAGCTTCAGATGTATTCTACTTCAAAATCACTCCTTTATCTTTTGAAGGCACCTTAACCAAAAGGATATTACTTTCTACAATTGCTAAGACATTCGATCCACTTGGATGGTTGTCACCCATCATAATTCAGTATAAAACAATCATGCAAAGACTGTGGAAACAACAATTGAAGTAGGACGAAAGGGTTCCCCTACAGACATTAAACTTGAATGAGAACAACTTGCTAATGATGTACAATTTGTCAAAGACATGAAAATTCCACGATTCTTGTTAGTCGATTCAGACAACCAGTTTCATCTATTTGGCTTCAGTGATGCTTCTGAAAAGGCTTATGCAGCTGCAATTTACTGTCGCTCTGTATCAGATACAGGAAAAATCAACGTTCAACTAATAATAGCCAAGACAAGAGTTGCCCCACTGAAAAATGTCTCACTTCCTCGACTAGAATTATGCGGAGCTCTTTTGTTAGTTAAACTGATGGACTTTACTTGTAAAGCTCTGAATTACCCTATATCACAAGCCCAATTTTATACGGATTCCACCATAGTTCTTTCTTGGATAGGATCCCATGCCAGCCGATGGAAGACGTTCGTAGCCAACAGAGTGGCGAAAATCCAGACGTTGTCTTCTGCTACTCAGTGGCATCATATCAGTGGAAGCGCAAATCCTGCAGATCTTGCAACCCGTGGTGTATCATCTTCAACTTTACTTACTTCTATATGGTTGTGTGGTCCCAAATTTTTACACGAAACATTTCCTTTTCAGACAGACTCTTCTGTTCCTGCATTGAATGATGCTGTGCCAGAAGAAAGGTACTGTACATTACAATCAATTATTGTACCAAATCACTTGCCTGATAGTAATGATTTACTTCATAAATTCTCATCTCTTTCTAAACTTAAACGTGTAATATCATATTGTTTAAGATTTGTCAATAATTGTAAAAATTCAAAGGATAAAACAAATGGGTTTTTAAAAACTAATGAACTAAACAATGCTATGTATGTATTAATTAAATTAGTACAAACTATTGAATTTAATAATGAGATCAATGCTTTAAAAAGAAATCAACCACTATCTTGCAGAAGCAAAATTTTATCTCTTAATCCATTTTTAGATTATTCAAACATTCTCAGGGTGGGCGGTCGTTTGCGACATGCAAATCTCGCATATGGCCACAAAGATCCCATCCTACTGCCAAAAAGGCATATTTTAACAGATCTCATTATTAGACATTATCATGAAATTCTCTTGCATGCTGGTACACAACTTGTGCAATCTTGTATTCAAGAACAATATTGGATAATAGGTGCTAGAGATGTCATCAGACACTTAATAAGAAAATGTGTAAAATGCTGCAAAGTAAAAGCTTCCATCACTAATCAAATGATGAGCGATTTGCCATCTTCTCGCATTTCTCCTGCTCCTGCCTTTATGCGCTGTGGAGTAGATTATTTTGGTCCTTTTCAAATTAAAACCATTAAAGGTAGAGGTTCCAAATCCTTTAAAGCATACATAGCTCTGTTTGTTTGTTTCACTCTACTAGAGCTATTCATCTAGAACTGGTGACTGATCTTTCAGCAGATGCATTTATTGCAGCTCTGAAGAGGTTTATTTCCCGCAGAGGAAAAAGCAGTGACATATACAGTGATTGTGGTTCCAACTTTGTTGGAGCAAAACGCAAACTCATGGAATTTGAGAAGCTTGCAAAATCAGAATATTATAATCAAAATGTTAGTAAATTTTTAACTGATAATGGTATTAAATGGCATCTAAATGTGTTCCAGGTGCACCACACATGGGTGGTCTCTGGGAAGCTGGAATAAAGTCAACTAAATATCACTTAAAACGCGTTGTTGGAGAAACTAAATTAACATATGAAGAGTTTGAAACGTTTCTAACTCTATGTACAGATCGATTACTTTTCCATCGCAATCACTGGTGATGCTTTGTTTTGAGTTTGAATGATGGGGAGATTTCAAAATCGCGTAACTCTGAATTCGCTTAAGTCGGTGTCTGTAAGTCCGAGGTATTATTATACAGCAGTGGCGCACATAAGGGGGGTGTCCAGAGGGTGCGGACACCCCCCAAAACCCTTGATTTTTTTTCGATTGGTGTGATAAGCCTCTTTATATATAACGTAAAATTTAATTAAGTATATGTAACTAACAATTTATTTCATTAATTAATGCTAATTATTAATTCAATAATTTATTTTCTACAGTTTTTTGTTAACAAAATCGACAAAATGAGACGAATCAATAGGTGTTGTCTTGAGGTATGATACGAGTTGAGGAACTTTCGACCATGGACTCCCCCCTTGAAAAATGTTTGTGTGCGCTACTGCTGTACGTCGGATACGCGATTGTTCGGATAACCGAAAACCGAATGTGATCCATGCAGTATATGAAACCGGACACTTTACGAATACTAAAAATCATCCCATGCGGGAAACGTGCTTGAAGAAAAAGCCAAATAGTTGCCAAATGTCGCATTTTTATCTTTATTGTGGAAAATAATCACTTATTTTTCGCTATACACCTTCTTTTTTCTTCGCAAGATCCCTGATTCTCTTGAGCAGTAGCAGTTGAGTAAGACAGCACTCTGATTGTTGTTCGTACCACTTCATAGCTGTCTGTAACGCAAAAAACGCGTCAACATTTGCTACTTCCGTTGTTGTTGTCCTCGCCTTCATCCGTTTCATCGTCGACAGGGTCAGATTCTTCTTGCACGGAAGTCATAATCTCGTCATCATTTAGAATTTGAAATGCAGTCTTCTGCATCGCATGCCATCCTGGTTTCTACATCAACGAAACTCAACAAAAGAGCACGTATAAACCCCCTTACTTGGAAACAAAATAACCTAATATTCCGCGGAGATGTTTACCAAATCACACAAATGAAATTCCTCAAATATCTCTCATTCTTAGATTTTCCCGTCACTTTTGGCCTCACGCGAAACAACTGTTGAGCATTGTACTGTTCGAAAATGTATCCGGACTTTTGTCCGGATATTTGACGATCCGGATAATAAACGTTCGGATAAACGACGTTCTACTGTATTTCAAACAGGATGGTCTTTTCTTAGAGTTTGTTTATGGGTAAATCTCGAATCACCAGTAAGCGGATTATTGTAAAACAACAACGTTTTTAATTTCGTCTAGGTCAAACCTTATTAGGAACTAGCTTTCATGGCCCGGCGTTGCACGGGCTTTCTCTACTTTTCTAAATTTTCCGTTCTCTTCACAAAATCAGCATGACCAATATTCTTTTTCGAAGTAACTTTGGCTTCTATGTTTTTTCCTCTCCTCTAAGCCCGGCGTTGCACGGGCTTATACCGAGGGTATAACTTAATTCCCATGTTAATTTCCTCCTTTTATTCTAACGCCAACACTTTGGTGTGGATTTGACGCGTACGATGTGAGTGCATGACCCGTGAGTGCGTGTCATGGCTTTGTTGCTTAACATTTTCCCTTCTCTTCACAAATTCTCGATCCTAGTACCACTGAAGACCCGCCGTGTAGGGGAGGATGCACGTAAAATATGTCCAGAGCTCAAACGTCCTCCCGTGGTGTGGTGTGGTAGTTCGGAGAGGGGGGTGCCAGCTCAGGTGTCGTCCGCGTCACTTGACCATGGTTCAAAATTACGCGGACCGTCCCTAAAAGGCCTCGTGTTGCTGAACAGTGGGACGTTAATATTCACTCAACTTCACAAATTCAGCACTTCCAATATTATTTTCCGAAATTACTTTGATTTCTTTGTTTCTTTCCTCTCCGCTCACCCCGGTGTTGCACGGGCTTTTACCGAGTGAATAACTTCACCCTCATGGAAATTTCGTGTTTCCCTCAGGCCGATAGCACTTGTGTGTGTGTGTGTGTGTGTGATTTCTTTAACAATGTCATAAAAACTCCCTTTTTCGAAATTTGTTCTTGCGTTGGTGTTGTGTGGTGTGGTAATTATTAAAGATGGGTGAATGCTCAGGTGTCGTCCTCGTCACTTGAGCATGGTTGAAAATTTCGAGATCCGTCACCAAAAACCCTTGAATAGGCAAACAGTGCGAATTTAAAAATCACCCACTCACTTTCCAATTCTTTCCTTTTCCTGAGTGAATAATTTCATGTCCATGGAAATTTCGTGTTTCCCTCAGGCCGATAGCACTTGTGTGTGTGTTTGTATGCGCGCGATGTGAGTGATTTCTTTAAGTATGTCATAAAAACTCCCTTTTTTGAAATTTGTTCTTGCGTTGGTGTGGTGTGGTAATTATTAAAGATGGGTGAAAGCTCAGGTGTCGTCCTCGTCACTTGCGAATGGTTGAAAATTTCGAGGTCTGTCACCAAAAATTTTCGAATAGGCAAACAGGGTGAATTTTAAAATCACCCACTCACTTTCCAATTCTTTCGTTGCAATTTTTTATTTCCCGGAAACGAAAATGTAGGTTTTTTAAAAATAGTTGTATGCTGAAAAAAAGACAAAGTATAAATTTTTAAAATTACAAAATTTCCCTACTATTTTAATTCTTGGAGTAAAATTGTGAGGATTTTTTGAAATATTCGACTCGGAGGGGAAATGTTTCATGCAATTACCTTTATAAAAGAAGAAATTATTAAATGATAGATTTAAGTATTTTGAGTGTTTTATTAAAATTTGTTCAAAAAAGTTTTTGGCTTTTTTTTAAAATCACTGATTTTAAAAGTTTTAAATTGAAAATTTCGAAGTCCGTCGCCAAAAAACTCTGGAGTAGGTGAACAGTGCGACTTTTTAAAAATCCCTCACTCACATTTCAATTCTTTCGTTGCAATTTTTTAGTCCCCGGAAACGAAAATGTAGCCTTTTTAAAGATAGTTGTACGTTGAAAAAAGACAGAAAAGTAGAAATTTTTCAAATTTCAAAATTTCACTACTATTTTAAATATTGAAGTAAAATTGTGAGGATTTTTTGAAATATTCGACACACGGGAAAAATGTTTCATGCAATTATCTTTATAAAAGAAGAAATTATTAAATGATTGTTTTAAATATTTTGAGTGTTTTATTAAAATTTGTTTCGAATGCATAACATACTGCCATGGAAATTCACCTACCTTTGTCAAAGTTCCTGGTATGTGTGTGATTCCTTTATATTAACGTCACTACAATTCCCTTTTTTGAAAAAAAAATATTTTCCAGATCTTACTAATGTCAAACAGGTTTCAGTTCTCTTTCTACAGCACGGTGTTACAGTGACTTTTTTGAGTGTAGAACTATTTCCCCCCTGACTCTCCCCTCAGATATAAGATTTATCTTCAAGTTTCTATTCATGACATATCAAAAACAATATTGCTTTAGTAAAAAAATAATAAATTTAAACAATAAAAAGAAAACTATTTTGATGCTTGAGTAAAAAAAAAGTCATCATTTTTTAATAATAGATAATTTTTAGGAATCTAAAATAATAAAATAATTTTCAGATTTTCATTAATCAATCAATCGCTACTTACAGTTAGCTTAAAAATATCTCTCTCTAGAACGTATTTTTATCCAAAATAATAGGCGATATACATTTTATTAACAAATAATTAATTTAATAAGGAAATAATAGAAATATTCATTTGATTTTAAAAAATATATTAATTTAAATCCACATTATCTATAAAAAAATAATAAAAAAAAATTCTACAGATAGCTCTTGAAACGTTTGGATGTTTGATTAAACATATGTAAGTGCTAAGAAAAACACTATGTGAAAAACTTAGTTATAAGTACACATTCACTGAAAAAAATCATTCAAAAAGAAAATAATACTATCTGATAAAAACATTTAATTTTAGTTTTTCATTCGACACTGTGTTAATTAAATTATTTAAACACGTATCTGAAGAAAAAAAGTTTTTTTTAATACAAAACTAACTTATTAATTATTTTTAGATAAAATTGATTTAAAATGTTCATAAGCCTTTATTTACATATTCACAGTATAAAATTCAAAAATAAAATAATACATGTGATAGAAAATATATTTCAGAATATTTCCTTTTATGTGTAATGATGTGTGGCGACGCAATGTCCAGTAGGAGAAAAAATTTAAGACAAGTATGAAAAAAGCGACCGGCGGGTTTCTGCGAGGCGGACACCCTCCTTCGCATTGACCGCGCACGGCAGTGCTGCAGTTATAGTCTTGAGTGTAGCGGGAGCTCTGAGCACTCCGCCACAAGAGCATTTAACATTGAATGCAATAAATAAAAGTGGATCAAAAATAGTTAAGACAATTGAATTTAGCAAATAAAAAGAGAAATTTAAGTTATGGAGGATTGTACGAGTCCAGGAGAATTCTCCTGGGTCGCTTCCTCTTAATATTGGCTGTATAATTTTCAAGGTTTTGCATATTAATATTATCAGAGCTATTGAGTGAATCAAAAAATTTAATCGAGTGATCTTGGATATGCTGCTTAAAGGACGGCATATTTAAACAAAAAAAAATGAAAAGTACATAAAAACAACAGAGGATCACATGTTAGAATAAGTATTTATCAGTACAATTAATTTACGTGGGAAAAATTAGCAGAAATGAAAAAATCGTAATCCGTTGATTCTAACTCCGAGCTACACGATATCACTCCGCATGAAGTAAAAATTGGGACTACTTTTTAAAAATTCTTTAAAAAAAAAGTTTTGGGAATTTTATTTTTTAAATGAATGGATCTAAAAGAGAAAGGCTTGAAGTTAATTAGTGTAGAATATCGATTTAATAACACGAAAAGTAATTCATACCCAACGATTTAGAAATAATTTTCATAAAAACGCATCAGTTTTAACACTATTTTAAAAAATTCGGAAAAAATAGAAAATATCGTTATTTTACAAAAAAAATTATACCGTATCGTGGCGACATAAATGATCTTTCCGATTCTGTAATTATTTTTTGTCTGATTTGAACACCGAAAATACGATGACAATTTTAAGATGGTCGAAAACGTCGGATGACGAAAAAAAAATTTTTTCACTCGCCAAAGTTACTGATTTCCCCCTGTTTAAGGCAGAATTTTTTTAGTGTAACCCTTGAGTTAGATGCGGTCGAAGGCGAAACAGGTGAAATGTCTTTGGCGCAAAGCTAATTTTTGACGCCAATGTTTGGCTAAATGTAAAATCGCGTATTTTAAATTATTTTAAAAATCATTACCTTCATTTTAAGGGCATAAATTTTACGTTAATGCTCTCAAACATCACCAACTATTTGCAAAAATAACGTACTTTGAAATAAAAAATGTACAAATTACTACTTTTTAATTTATTTCTGAAAAAAACATAAGTTTACGAAAATCACAATTTTTTTTTAAAATCCGTAATTTTGAAGCAATTTTTTCAATCTTCGTATATGTTACGGATAATATTACTGTACACACGGAAAAAAGGTTTTGTGAGATTATCTTCATAAATGACGAAGTTATTCAATGTGAAGTAAAAATTAAGACTACTTTTTAAAAATTCTTTAAAAAAAAAGTTTTGGAAATTTTATTTTTTAAAGGAATGGATCTAAAAGAGAAAGGCTTGAAGTTAATCAGAGTAGAATATCGATTTAATAACACGAAAAGTAATTCATACCCAACGATTTAGAAATAATTTTCATAAAAACGCATCAGTTTTAACCTTATTTTAAAAAATTCGGAAAAAATAGAAAATATCGTTATTTTGCAAAAAAAATTATACCGTGTCGTGGCGAAATAAATGATCTTTTTGATTCTGTAATTATTTTTTGTCTAATTTCGACACCGAAAATTAGATGACAATTTTAATATGGTGGAAAACGTAAGATTACCGCTCGGCCGAAACAGAAGGGAAGTTCCGCCAAGTAAACAACCGGCAGGAGTAAAACAATTAGGCGTTTTAAGGTTTTTAATTAATATCTTTTTAACTCATTACAATATCGGAATATAAATAGGCAATACGGCTTCCCCGGAAAATTCCCGATCTTTTGGTACCTTCCGCGACTTTCTGCGTGGTGCTGTTCGTGAGAAGATAGACGCACATAGATAGATACGTTTGTTTACCTTCGAATTTTAATAGTGTAAGATGCACCTCTCCCCACCCCCCTAAAAACATACCTCGCTACCAGCCATGGCCAAGTGACGACACCTGAGTTGTGTGGCCCCCCACTCTTCACACTTTCACATCCCGTCAACATGAGGAACTGGAGCATCGATAGATAGAGAGAACTTGTATCAACCCCTCTATACAGAGGGTTTTTAGTGGTACTAGGATTCAAACCCACAACGTTGTCCACGCTTTCTCGACCACGACCCCTAAGATACCGCGGTAATAAGGAATCGTAGGAGCAATTACCTAGTTGTAGATTTAGCATCATCATCAACTAAATACCCCCCCCCCCAACTATCACATAGAATGTTATGAAACTAAACTGTAACTGTATAGTCCAGTGGTTCCCAAAGTGCTCTATATAGACCCCCAGGGATCTATGACTACCAGCAAGGGGTCCACGCGAGTGAAAAAACAATTTGGGGGTCCATGAGGTGTAAATGGGGGTATATGATAGTGGTTCTCATTAAACTAGATCATGACGTTAATCGTTAAAAAAATTTGATCTAGTGGAAAATCAGATTTTACCAATTTAACTTTTACTAAATTTAGTGTGATTAGTTTGTGGTTACTAGGTGACAATATAAATTTTACTAAGACAAGGACCATTTCAGCATTTCTTTCCAAAATTAAGCTAAAGAAGTATAATATTGGACGTCGCGAATTTTCTCAATTTGTCACAGAGTCTGTCAGGACATTTTAACCTACGTTTAACATTTAAATGCCCTCACTCAGATTTTGAAACTAGGTTTGAGATTGTTTTTTTCATAGTAATACAGCAGTAGACAATGATTTCAAATAGTCACTTTGAAAAAAAAAGTCTCATATTGCAATAGGAACCGATTAGAATAGGTCCTAATGAAGATCCTAAAATAAAGTTTAGAAACGGATGTCAGTAATTTCGGCTTTTAAAAGACATACCTGATATTTGTCACAAATTATGGAATATTCTGGGGAAGTTTTTAATTGTACTTTTCCTTGTGGAGAGTGAGTTTCATTGAGTGTGCCAATCTCAAAAACAAAAAAAGGAAGGAAAAGAAAAAAAGAAGGGGGCACTTACCAACAAAGGAAGTTTAGGGTTAAACCTGACAAGATTGATATTAAATGTTTAAAATTTGTTATTGAAGCACCCGATTCATCCCTCTCTTTAAAAGTATTTGTTTGTTGTTCAGTTGTTTTGTGTAACAGTTATTTTATGTATTAATTTGAGATTTTAATTCATTAACATGCACTTCTTAAGTTTTAAACGCAAAGCTATACTTCATTACAGTTAGAAATTTAATTTTTTTAAAAGTAGTAGCACCAAATATCAAAAAGACATTTAAGTTGATAAATTTGTAAAAATTTAATATTAGGTCAGCAGGGGTCTACCCGAAACCGAAAAACATGGCAAGGTATATAATGCTGTACCAATCCAGCAGAGTAGAAGGGGAACTTTTAATTATTGTCAAATGCACAAATCTTATTCATTGATGTAGAGCAGGGGTCGGCAACCTTTTAGCTGTGGCGTGTCAGACCAATCTACCAATATGATTCAGCGTGCCAAACAGTAGGACATATTTGAAAAAATTCGATTCCCGTAATAATGCATGCAGAGTTAGAGAATAGAGGTCAATAATATAGATTATTTACAGCTTTATTTTATATTAACTTTGCATCATTTAGTTATTTATTAACAAAAGAAAAACAACATAAAATACCCTTCTTTCAACATTAATAAAAAAATTTAAATTGTACATATATTATGTATCTTTTAAACATATTTATTAAAATAGGAAATGCAGCATAAAAAATATAAATATTCTCATTCAATAGTATCAAATAAAAAAGTAAATTTTTCAATGCGAACCTTGTCCGTGTAGCACTCAACTTCATAATCACTTTATCAGGGGTATAAAATGTGTGACTTTACATTTGACACGATTCTAAGCATTTAGTTGTGAAACGGCTTCATGGTGGACTCGAAATACTTTTGATAAGAGAAAAGATTTGTTCACATAGATACGTAAAACTAAAAGTGGGAAGCAAAGTACATGCACACAATTTCCTCTCTTCAAGCAATTAAATCTCTCTAGCAATGACATTCATAAATGTACAAAATAGCTGTAGACTTATGTTTAGAGTTATCATACAGATTTTTTCGTGATTCCATAAATACCCATAATTTTGAACATATTTGTCAAATATCAACTTTATTCACTCACAAATTGACAAATTTGTTGTGTAGTGCAGAGTGCCACTGAGAATTGTGCCATAGATTGTTGACCCCTGATGTAGAGCATTCTGTATAAATACGAGCAGTGAGTAAATATTTTCGTTGCACTATTCAGCTACACGAGGGCTTTTGGCGACGGACCTGGTATTTTTAACCATAGTCAAGTGACGAGGACGACACCTGAGCTGGCACCGCCCTCTCCTAACTACCACATCACACCACGGACGTTTGAGCTCTCGACAGATTTAACGTGCATCGCTGCCCTACATGGCAGGTCTTCAGTGGTACTGGGCTCGAACTCATGACATACCTGTCCTGATCCAAAACCTTGATCTCTATAAATATGAGCAGAATCAATTAATTGTCATTTGATTGATTGATTGTTTTATTAGCATCGCATTCTGAACCAAAATGAGAGTTATTGGTAATGGACCTCGTAATTTTAAACCTTGATGACACCTGAACTGGCATCTCACTCTCCAAACTTCCACACCATACCACGCCAACGTGACCACGGTTGCCTAATGACCAAGGTAACGGACTCGGGGCAAGCCTGTCATGAGTTCGAGCCCATTACCACTACAGACTCGCTGTGTAGGGGAGTGATCCATATTAAATCTGTCGAGATGTCAAACGCCCTCTCGTCGGTGTGGAATGGTAGTTAGGACAGGGGGGCGCCAGCTCAAGTGTTGTCCTCGTCATTTGACCATGGTTCAAAAGGACGAGGTCCGTCCCCAAAAGCCCTCGTGTAGCTGAACAGTACGACGTTAATATTCGCTCACTCACTCACCACGCCAAAGTGAGGATTTTGAACCTGAATAACTTCAGCATTCGTCAGCCCCTTTACATTGGAGGGATGAGGGGCCTGTAGAAAACGACAGAATTAGAACCCACGATAGATGTAATGTCGGACACCAGCCCGCGATCATAAACCACTCGCAGGCCATGGGCATCTGAACTGGTTTTTTAAAAAATCTTTAAAGAAAAGTTACTTGTCAATATACTTTTAACACAGGGTAATTTTCTAAAAATATTCAAGGCCACACATGTTCAAACAAAAGAGGAGAACTTTAAATTGGCAGCCGAGAATGGAGACAGTGGTTGGTGACTCTGACTGCTGTGCCGAAGGGCCAGGGTTTGAATCCCGGAGAAGGCAGGGATGTTTGTAAGTGTATAGTGTCTTTGTGGCAGGGGGGCATTCTAAAAATTCGTCGACGCAAGTGCTCTCGAGAAGCTGTTGATAGGGGAAGAGAGCTGAGAAACCTCCGGACCACCCACCGGGATGTTCTTTCTCGAAAATCGGGGTGGAACGGAGGAAAATCGTACTGTCACCAGCACGGTGCTCAAAGCTGCGGCCAAAACAACTGATGTAATCTAGCCACGAAGAATTTCGTGGGCTTTGATCTGATGTTACGGTCGATCGGGTGGTATAAGTAACAAACAACGCCACTTAAAATGGAAAAAGTATCTCTTTAAAAGTCTTTATAAACAATGCCTAAAACAATCTGCAAAAAGTTACCTGAAATCCAAGGACTGGTTTGTATAAAAGGGTTAAATAAAATTGCGAATACCCTTCAAGTCACAAAATTAGGTATTCACTTATTGTTAAGTAATTATCAACCTCTCCTCCCCCTTCCAAAAAAAAAAAGAAGCTTTTGATGCAGTTTAATTTAGAATAATGTATATAATATAGAAAACATTTTTCTGTACTTTTCGTTTTCCCCAAATAAATTTTGACAAACCGAAAAAAGAGGGAGACATTCTCGATTTTTCCTCAAGGCTATTAATTACTTTTTTTAATGAAATAATAAGATTTAACTCTACAGTAGAACGTCGTTTATCCGAATCCATTGGGACCGGACACCGTTCGGATACGCGATTGTTTGGGTAACCAAAAACCGAATGTGACCATGCAGTATATGAAACCGGACACTATACGAATATTAAAAATCATCCTATGCGGGAAACGTGCTTGAAGAAAAAGCAAAATAGGTGCAAAATATCACAATTTTACCTTTATTGTGGAGAAAAAATCACTTATTTTTCTCTGTACCATTGTACACCTTCCTTTTTTCGCTGCAAAGTCTCTTATTCTCTTGAGCAGCAGTAGTTGAGTCGGATAGCACTCTGATTGATGTTCGTACCTATCCATAGCTGTCTCTAACGCAGAAAACGGTTTAAAATGGTTTCTCGGCTTTTTTTATGTCAGAAATTGTTGACTTTCCAACATTATAAAACTGTGCTACAGAAGCTCCACTTTCTCTCTGCGCGAGACGGTTGAATATTTCAAGTTTTGTCTCTATGTTCAAGACGTTGCGCTTCCGTTCTAAATTTGAAGTCATAGCAGCTCAGAACTCAACAAAAGAGCACGTATACACCCCCTTACTTGGAAACAAACTGATCTAATATTTCGCGCAGATGTTTACCAAATCACACAACTGAAATTCCCCAAATATTCCTCACTTTGGGATTTCCCGCCACTTTTTGGCCTCACGCGAAACAACTGTTGAGCATTGTACTGTTCGAAAATGTATCCCGAATTTGGTTCGGATATTTCACGCTCCGGATAATAAACATTCGGATAAACAACGTTCTACTGTAAAAGAAGGAATTTTCCAAGAAGAGAGAAGGTTCTTATAAAAATCTTATATCGTGCATGCGAGAGCATGATTGTTATGTTTGAACATGTGCGGAAATGATTTTCACTCTTTGCTGCATATGGCGACATTTGGCTTTTTTTTTTATTCTACGTAATTGTTTGTTGAACAATGTATGATACACAAGTACCAGATAATCTACGAATAAATGACTGTTTAAATATTTTTCAGCTCAGGTGTCGTCCGCGTCACTTGACCATGATTCAAAATTACGCAGTCCGTCACCAAAAGTCCTCGTGTTGCTAATCAGTGCGACGTTAATATTCACTCACTCACTTACCCTGTTCATCAAACCGGACAAGTATTGTCGGGAAGTGCTCGACTAAAGAGCCGACGTCACAAAAAAAAAAAATTTTTAATCTAAAAAATATTTGAAAATTCCAATTTTTTTTAATTAAAAAATCTGTTCAAAAATAATAAATTCAACACAACAAATATAAAGGCATAAATAAGTAACAAAAATGAAATTTGATACTTGTGAAAGGTTACGGAAAAATATCTCGAAAAATTTTTTTGTAAGACACTACATAAAAAATAACAAGCCGAACTACTCTGCATTAATCTTGCCGTAAAAGTGATTCAGGACTCTCTCCGTCAGGGCGATACTCTCAAATTTCTTATTTGCACCGACTCGCTCTCTTCGCTTTATTCTTTGCACAATATAAATTCTACAGAAAAACTTGTTGTGGAGGTTCAATCTATTCTGTACAACCTTATAACTGTGATATCCACTTTTCTTATGTTCGGGGCCATAGTGGAAATCTCGGCAATGATAGAGCGGACCAGTTGGCTAAAGAGGCAACTTGCCAAGATATGAGCCTTTCGATGTCTGTGCCATTGTCCCACTGGAAGCATTTAGCTTGGGAAAGAACTGTTTCCGACTGGAACTCCAAATTCTTGGCCTCACCTAAAGCTTTATGGACTAAAAAGTTTTTCCCGACTATTTATCAACGGCTAAAATGTAAGAAATTTGTTACTGATTTTAAGTTATCCCAGATTCTAACAGGACATGGTAATTTTAAGAGCTATTTATTTAGGTTTAACTTAATTGATAATGATATTTGTTCTTGTGGTCTGGACGCTGAAACCGCGGAACATGTCTTGTTGTATTGTAATCTATATTGTTGTAAAAGAGAAAATTTTAAAAAGGAGTTAAAATGCTTAGGTATTTCCTGGCCACCCATTTTTTCTTTGTTAGTCAATTGTTCTGAAAGCCTTAATGTCTTGAGAAAATTTGTTAACAGTATAGATTTTTAAAATTTTACAGATACTTTCCTTTCTTTATATTTGTGTATTTCCTCCCTTCCTTTATTTTAGTTTTGGCTCTTTATGTCCCCCCCCCTTTTTGTGTCCCCCCCTTTATTATGTTTTTTCTTCTTAATTATATTTTTTGTTGTTGTTGTTATTATTATTGTTTTGTAATGTTGTTACCACTTACGTCTGTAAGCCTCATGTTATGCAATGTGGAGCATGAGGAGTTTTGCAAATAAATTTATTTAAAAAAAAAAAATGACAAGAAAAAGAAAAGAAAGGAAATTCTTGCAAATCTAGGGCCTATAATTTAAAAAATTCTTTACATTTTTTCCCCTCAAAAAGTATAAATTACGACAGGTCTAACACGATAAATAAAAGAAAAAAACCTAATAAATATGCATTTACTGAAATCTGGAGTTATGATTAGAATTTATATCTAAATTAACATCGCATAACGTGTTATTTTCAAAATAGAAACTTGCGTATGAGGGTCAAAAATGTAAACATTTTTTTATACCAATAAGAATTAGTTCAAGTAGTTCGAAAAAGAAAATAAATCGTCTGCTTATATCGAATCTCATGTGAGCGTCATCAACCGTTTCAGTAGGTCCCATGAAGTCAAAACTTGTTGTTTCACGAGTGATGCACATCCCTTCATTTCCACCTGTAAGCACCTTTGAACAAGACCCGGAGGGGAGAGGGACTCCTCCCTCCCTTCTTTATGAGTTGATGACATTTCAGGGCGCTGAACTTTGACGAACGAATAGGGACAGTAAAGACTGGACCATTGCGTTTGTGTTGGGTTTCGAAATCATCTTTTAACATAGAATGTGCTTCACAGATGGGTCAAAAGGTTGAAAAGGAATCGTCACGCGATTCCCATGAAAACACATCGAAAATAAAAAGGACAGGTGAAAAGGGGGAGGAGGTTAAAGAATGTATTAATTGATAAAATATAGGTTATATAGTAATTTTCAATTAGACACCTGATGTTTGTTTTGATATTTGAATTGCTATAGTCACGCAATAGAAGTAATAAACTACATTAAAATAATTTATAATTCATTTATAGAAAAGGCCTCACTGATAATTCTTGACGTAATATATTATGTAAGTTTTTGTAAAAATTAGGACTCTTGAAAATATAACAATCCCTATAAGAAAAGGACATAATTTTATTACATAATTTTCTCCATATTCTATGTATATTAGATGTGTAAATTCCAGTTTTTTTAAAAGGAAAAAGATGTTCAGTAAGAATCCAAATAATTAAAACAATGTGTGTTCTTATTCTTTTATAAGAACCTTTAATTTTAATTTTTATTTATTTAAGTATAGATTTTAAACAGTGGATCATATTCTTTTTCCATATAACATTTTTTCTTTTTTTGTTTCTTTTCTCCGCTCTATAATATATATTCGCTATGACAAATAAAATATTTAACTTAATTACTGCCGTTGCCACTCTATGTAACATGAATTCTCAATAGCCATTTATGGTCTGTTTGATATTATTTTCGAACTTTTACATTACAAGATATTTGTATTCTCATACACGATTAATTACGATGTCTTCTTTTTTAAATAAACGTTTTGCTAATTTGAATTATAGCTGAATTTTTGTCAGCAACTAATAAATCTCAAGAGTAAATAATCAAGAGAATTCGATTCTTTTGTCAGGCGGAAGAATAAAAAATATTTTCACTCAAGAACAACTTTCGTGTCGCCTTATTTTAATATCAATTAAAAGTCAATTTTAAGATATTCGAAATTCAAAGAAATATTTACTCTTAATAGTAACTGAATGAAACCACTTATTTAGTCACATATAATTTTCAAGAATTGCATTGCAGATTAGTATAAGTAAAGATTAGCTACAACGTTGACTGCATTCGATTTTTGAGTATTTTTAACTTTTTCTTTCAATCAGATATTTAAGGAAATAAAAATAACCTAGAACATGAATTCAATGAAGATAAAAAAATGAATGTCAGAAGCAGTTGCATATAAACAAAATAATTACTGCCTAGGTTCCCAAATATTCCCAAAATTTCAAACAATTAGTTGAAAAATTAGTGATGCTAATTAACTCTGAAAAAATTTCTGTTGTATGCCCAAAATAGATTTCTAAAAAAATTAATCGAAAAATGTGTATGAAATTAAAGTCTCTTCGAATATTTTAAGAATTGTATCGTCCTAAAAAAAGACAAAACTCACCTTTTTTTTTTCTTAAAAAAAAAAAAAAAAAAAAAAAAACAATTTCATTTTTATATAGATGTCGCATTATGTTATATGTGGACAAGTAACAGTTCCTTTCAAATTTGTTCATGAACCTCAGTTTTAATAGATGCTATGCATAGATAAGCCATCTATGATCCCTTCAGAACTGAAAAATAACACAATGTATTTATTTTGCATGATTAATTAATAAAATACGAGATCAATTAACATACATTAACGAGACAAAATTAATAAATAATGAAAGGAATGCAATTAATTTCTGAAAAATTACTATCATTATACTAATTATCGTAAATCAAGACTAGACACTCCCCAAAATATTCTCGATACATCCCTGCTTGAAGCGCTTCGCATATAAAAACTTAGAAAATTTATTTCAAACTTGCACGAGTTTTATTTGTCGTACGAATCATTTTAAAATTATTTTCACGAGGAATGAGATAAGCGATGCATGGAACCGGATCGCATTAGTAAGAGTTTAGTGAAGGGCTTCAAAAAAGAAAATAAATAAACAAAATGTTTATTTCTTCCACAACTGAACAAACTGACATGCGCAGGAGTCCATCTTTTACTCTTTCCATATTCCCGCTGAACCTCGACCGATGTTTAACACGTGACCCGCCATTCTCCCATGAAGACGTAATTAACCCCCTCCTTAAGAAGGAGAGGGGAGGGAGAGAAGTGGCAAAGGAACGTGGGATCGTTGTTTTTAGTTCGGTGACGCGTCGCGACCATTAGCGGGCCCAGGCATGCTGCCTCGCCCCGAGCTGACAAGGGAAGATGACAAAGGCGCGTGAGAACAAGGAGAGAATCGTCTGATCAACTTCCTCGAACATTTCTTTTTCTTCGAAACATTCTCCAACCGTAAAAGGGATGTACGATCAGTCATGGTCAAGATTTTGTGATTAAAATCCGAGAAAAATTACGTTTTTTTTTTAAATGATATTTTATATATATATAATTATTGAAAAAGGGTGATCTGAATGCTCCTGTGACATAGTATTTTAGATATTTATTCCAGTTGTTCCAATAAAACCCGCATTATATTGTTCAACAAGTATTTGTAATTGTTTTTATATCTGCACTCTTAACTAGAAATTTGACAAAGAATCTTCGATTTGCTTGTAAAGTATGTTTAAAACGAGTCAGAGTGAAAACAGAGAAGAGAGGGGGGAAAAAGATTATTCGAACTAGACTTAACAAAACACACAACTTAAAACAAAATAATCTCGAGCCAGAGTGAAAAAAAAAGTACTCTTGAGCAAGCTAGACGAATGAACTATTTATAGTAGACGATTATGTGATCTCTTTCAAACAGTTGCCCTTGTTGCCATAATGGGCTTAAATTTAGATTAAAACATTGATTGCACAACAGTTTCAACTCGCACGTTATTTTCGACACTTATATTTAGTTGTTTTCTGTTTTTCTCAACTAAAACTTACAGTTTATTTTTCTTCTGAAACTTTAAGTTGTAAATGAGTTTCGTTGAAATAAAAGAATAACGAGTTTGTTTCGTATATGGTAAAAGATTTTCCACTTAAATTTCTTTTCTTTATTTTGAGTTAATTTTATTTAACTATTTAAATTATACAGTAGTTATAGATATTGTTTAGATTGAAAATTCTCTTCCATGTTATTATCATCTGCTTTAATTCAATAATTCCTGAAACTCTAATTTATCTGATTACTTCATTTACTTGCTAATAACACATCACTCAATAAGTCCCAGGCTTGCCATATAAATGGGGGGCGATGCCTTTTAATTTTCCTATAAGCATGACCTAGTAGTACTAATTTTAAAACGACGTGTAGCAAAATTTCATGATAATATATTATTTAGTTTAAAAGTTACAGGGGTTTTAGTGAACTAACTTTTGTTTGTTTAGAAACCATGGACGAAAAAGAATTTCATGTGTGAATGAAGCATTGCTTTTTGATGGGAAGAAACACTGTTCAAGCAAAGCAATGACCCAATGAGTGTTATCCGGACTCTGCTTCATCGAAAGCAAAGCATGGATCCATTATTTGCTAACCGACTACCTTGAAAAAGGAGAAACCATTAGTAGTGAACATTACATGGCGTTATTGGATCAACTGAATGAAAGAAATAAAGGAAAAACGACCTCAAATGCAAAAGAAAAAATGCTGTTTCACCAAGACTCCGTGCCCCAAGTCCAAGAAAAGGATGGTCAAATTGAACGCCATGCACTTCGAATTACTTTCCCACTCACCATACAGTCCAGATCTGGCCTTCAGCGACCACTGGCTATTTGCAGACCCAAAAAAAATTCTCCAAGGAAAGAGATTAGATTCAAATGAAGAAAAGATTGCCGAAATTGAAGCCTATATTGAGAGCAAAAATAAATCACATTCTACGAAAAAGGTATTTAAAAAAAGTAAAAGATCGCTGGGCTGAATATATCACTCTTGAAGGGGAGTATCTTGACAAATAAAATTAAATTTTGCCTAAAAGTTGTTATTTTTGCCTAAAGTTGTTGTTATTTATTTAAAAAATTGTTAGTTTATTGGTTAGGCCCGGGACTTATTGAGTCATGTGTTACATATATAATTGTCTGTTGTTAAAAAGTTTTAACGCTTACATTCGCATCTTTTGTAAATATTCTAAAATGGGTTTTTAAAGTCGAAGACAAAAATTGCAATGCATAATTGACGCTTGTTGAACATAATATGTAATTAATTTTTATATATTTTCGAGATATTATCATTCATTTGGAGATATTTTTGATCATTTGAATTATAAGAATAAAAAGCGTCTGGGGAATAAACAATGGGTATTATTAATCACAGAATTCTGAATGATCTTTTTATGTGCCTGGTTAGATCCTCGGACCCTTTTCGGTGGTTAAACTACACTGGTGTCCAAAAGTTAAGCATAATTGATAATTATGTGAATAAAGTAGGAACTGTAAATCAGAATGGCGGGAAACGTGATTTGCGACTGTAAAATGGTTATAAAATAAGGAAGCAAATCAAAAGAATGATAATAAAACTGAAGAAATAACTGAAACTAATTGAAAGAAAACTGAGCATAGCAAGGGTTCACACTTTAAAGAAAAAATTAAAGAAAACATTAACTAAAATACTGATGCTGCAGTTTAATAAGACGTGGTCACCTCTGACAGCCAGGCACGCTGCACAGAGGTTTACCATACTTGCTATGAGATGATAAATGAGTTGTGGGCTCAAACGGTTCCAAGCTTCTTGGAGAGCTCTCTTCAGTTCTGTAACAGAGCTTGATGGGTGCGAAACGGCTGCAATTTGTCCCCCAAGCATATCCCATACATGCTCGATAGGATTTAAATCAGGGGAGTTCGCAGGCCACGGCATGCGCTGGATGTTTTCCGTTTCAAGGAAGTCATCAATCAGCACCGCTCGGTGACAAGGCGCATTATCATCCATGAATATGAAGTCAGGACCGACAGCACCTCGAAACAAGCGAACATAAGGCTCAAGAAATTCGTCTCTGTATCTTTGAGCAGTCAGAGACCCCGTGTCAAAGAAATGGAGGTCTGTGCGGCCGTCCATCATGTTGTCTGCCCATACCATTACTCCCCTTGATAGAAAATGATGTCTTTCCGTTATGTTTCTTGGTTCAAAACGTGTTCCACGTTCTGTCCATATCGTTACCCGCCGAGAATCACTACTCAGACTAAACTGGGACACGTCACTGAGCATCACATTGCCCCACTCTCCCACACTCCAATGTTGATATTTCAAACTCCAGTTCAAAGGAGCGCGTTTATGCGCAGACGTGAGGGGAATGCAAACTGCTGGTCTTCCGGCATACAGGCCAGCATGATTGAGTTTCCTGTAAACAGTCTGTTTTGAAATTTGTATTCCTGTGGTGACTGTGAGCGCCGAACCCAGTGCACTGGCAGTACTGCCCCTCTGACGTCACGCACTTATTACCAGATATTGGTCTTGGCGAGGGGTTATGACTCTTGGTCGACCTGATACTGGTTGTCGGGTAACATCTCCCGTTCTTTGAAACCTCTGCCACAGTCTTGAGTTCACAGACTGGTCCACATTCAGAATTCAAGACACTTCGGTTTGTGATCGTGAGGATTCCAGCGATTCTTCCTTTCGTAAACATGTCCAATTGGTGTCTTTGTGCCATCATTTACCTTGTTTGATGGTTAACAACGTTCCTTCGCACAGCAGTTGCACGAAACTTGTCTGAACTGCCTATGCTGCGTGAATCGGTTTCTCCGCGTTCCGACATGCGCCGGTGTTTCGCGCAGGACGTAGTCGACTGAAAAGTTTTGCATAAACCCAATGTTTCTTCTTCACCCAATTAATATCCGCAAGAAATTTGGAATAATTTTACGAATATTTACTCCATGCTTTTAGCATTTTACGATTTATGCTTAACTTTTGGACACCAGTGTAAGTAAACTCAACCGGGCTCTACAATTTTTCACGAGGCCTCAATGGCTTACCTGTCAATGAAATCACATTATTTCCGGAGTAATAGCTGAATAAATAACAAAATATTGTCATTTTTTGACGAATGGTTTAAAAATGGTTAATGCGTACGCCATATTCTATGTTCGAAGCATTTAGAATACTTAAACCTAAACTTGATTTTTTTTTCTTTTCTGGCTACGCTTAAGAATGATAATGTGATAAACAATCTAATATGGACACACTTTGGCTTTTTAATATTGCCACTAATGTTTAATGATAAAAGTTATCACCCAAGAAGTCCAAAAAAACCGTTCTTTTTTTCTTCTGTTTTTTTCCTTCTCATTTCATCATTTTAAGCATTGTAGTTTTCATATCTTAAAAAGCGCTCATTCCTCTCGTATTGAGCCTTCAAATTCAGTACATTAGGCAATAGCAATTGTTTAAAAAAAAGCAAAGATTTTTAAGTAAATCGCCTGTTTATAAATTTTTATTTTGAAAATATAGTATTAAAAGGATTCTTCTTTCAGAGAACGTCGCAAAACGCAATTTGAAGATATAAGATAAATGAATTCATTCCATAAGAATTAATTGCATTTTTTTTCTGGAATCAAGTTATATAATCCCAAACTATGAAGAGGAAAGGAAATTCCCCTATCATATTCTTTAAGAATATTGAAAATTTGTGTTGTGGAATCGATCAATTAAAATATTAATACGATATTTTTGCGATCTTTCATTAGTCGAACGAAATAATCATTTTTATCGTTTGTTTGTTTTTTAATTGAGAATTCAAGACAAAAGCTTCCACGTGATAGTGTAAACGCGATAATAAAAACAGAAATGACCTTAGATAGTCTACTCACACAAAATAGACATTACAGTCTACCATACGCACAAAGCAGTTCCCAGAAACTAAATTCTAAGAAGAAGAAAAAACTCCCGACAAAGCGATATGTGATCAATTTAAACAATCAATCGTTTTCGAGATTGTATACCTTATTAGGACCTCAAGTCAAAGAAGACGGAAAAAAGATAAAAATCAAGTTACCTTTTTTTCAATGACTACAATTCTCAAAAAAGATACTATTGTATGAATATAATCATGGGTGTTCCATTTATTCATTTGAGGTCTAACATTCTCATTTCGTAAAACATACAATTAGTGGCCTGAAAGTAAATTATGCTCATTTCTTGTCGTTTTGTGGTTGAAAATTAAGTTCATTACTGGTGAAAGGAGGCTTGAAAGGTAACACAAGTAAGCTCGAACTTTTGTTGTTACATGGTAAACAAGTGGATACGTTAGCGGTTTTGAAAGCGTTTAAAACAGGAAAGAAATGCGCTAATATATTGCTTTCATGATAATGTATCCAACAAGTAATATTTTTGTTCGAAATAAAACTTTTCTGTGAATCTTTAATAAATCTTTTTTTGTGAATAATAGGACCAATAACTACTATAATCAATCCGAAAAATTGTTAATATAAATAAAATAATTAAAAACTGTGAAAGCTCTAATTTTAAATTTTCAAAAGGAACAATATGGAATACTTTTAAAATTCTCCGCAAATTTAATGCCATGCAAGAGTTATCAAACCCACTTGGAGATTATATTAGAAGTGTTCGACTTCTTTTCACTTTCGAAAAAACAAATAATGCTTCAGGTATTCTTTTGGTCACACTATAGATTTAAACATTTCAAGAAAAGGTCATTAGTTGAGATTATATCCAATATTCAATAAATATGAAGAAAACACCAATAAAAACATAATAATCTTCCAAGAATCTCTAATATTTTATACCATATAAAACTTCATTTACTACTACAAAAATAATTTTCTTTTAAAAATATAAGTAAAAACATTTTGCAAAGATTCTGGTATATTAGACTTGTTATTTATATTTAATTTATTTTGTTTTGGTACCGGATTTTTCTAATTGCAAATGTAGTTTATACTCTTTTTACTCTTTCCATATAAACGAGTCATAACAAACCCATTCTTTGTCTGTAGTGCTTACAAATATTTTGGAAATTGCTTCTTAAAAAATGAATTTACAAAGGCAGTATTCTTTGAGAACGAATCAAAAATTAATTCCGTTTTCAGTTATATCCGTACACTTTTAGAATAAGTGCATTACAAATGAAAAATATATCATTCAACATCATTTTAGAACATTTTACGTTTGGAAATATTTAATGAATAAACTATTTTTTTCAGCCAACAGAGGGAAAGAGATTCATTTCTGTTCTGTAAATGGAATGCATATAGAAGTTTGATTTCTAAAATGGATATATAAAATAATAACAAAAAGAATCTGAGTTCTAACTTTTTTTCTTTGTTCTACATAGTTTTTTTTAAAAGAAAATATTTTTTTTATCTTTTACGGGTTTTTTTGAATTTCTTTTTTAAATAAGGTTATGGTTGGAGATTTTTTGAAGTTTTTGATCAAAATCCTCTCTTGCTTTGTTATTTTGTGATTGTTTTGATAAATAATGTCTTCACAGTATTTGGGTATTCAGGAAATCGAAATGTTTCTCAACTAATCCGAAGTTCTTCTCGAAGTGAAAAACTACGTTTTTTGTTAATTCTTTAATGTTGCATTAGATTCGAATTTTCCGGCAGGACTTGATTTACGTAAAATTAAAACTGGTTGTAATATATACAATAGTAGATGTTAGAGTTACGAGAGTTAAAAGTTTTTTTATTCTCCGTTTCGTTTCGTTATATAATTAAAATTTTGTTTTATTTATGGTTTGAATATAAATCCCAGTTTAATTAGTAAAATTTAAAATATTTATTTTGAGCATGCAATTAATTATTCAGTCTAATTAAGTTCAATTCTTCTGAGTGTGTTTAATTTAATATAAATACTTTGAATGTGGAATGGAAAGAACGAATAAACGAAATTTAAAATAATGGCGACTCACATTACAATACCAAAATCGTTTGGTCCTAAAACATTTCAAGGTGGAAGCTATATGTAGAAGAAATAATATGAAGATATCGATATAAAAAATTCTGGATAACCTGATGTTTTTTTTTATTTGTCATATTGTTTGAATTCTTACATATAAAATTGAGATAACCATCTATTTGATTGGTTAAAAAATATATTCCATTCTATTTTATTTTAGTCCAATGAGAACACGTATCATATTTTCTGAAAATTAAGTTCACTACTTGTGAAACAGGCACGAAAAGTAATATAAGCTTAAAACCTTCTACTTAAAAAAATTATACAGTATTTTACTTTTCATAATCATTTACTTGCCTGAAAAAAGTCGAGCATTTGTTCGAGAGTTTTGCTGGAGGTAATACATTTTTCTTGAATTTTTATGACTCTATTTCTATATTATTCCACATTGAATATCTTTGACTCACTTCCTTGTTATTCTTTATTGAGAAAAAAAAAAGGAATATGAATGCGTACTGGAATGTAATCGATTGGTGCTCTAGCAATCTCTCACGTGAATAATTTTTTCTTCTCATTTTAAACAGATGACGCAGATGATTCTTGGATTCTTATCGTTTCATTTTTCGCGACAGTTGCTGTTTTTCAGTTAATCTGAAAATATTATTTCACAACATATTCAAAAAACATACTTTAAAATACTATTCCAGGAAATGTTTTACCAGGTTTTCATCCACTTTTCAGGAAATTGTGAAATGGTTTCATAAACAAACTAAAATTTCATGTAACGTAATTTACTTAATTCGCTTTTATAAATGGTAACAGAGTAGGGTAAAATTTAGAATTTAAAGGGAAAAGTTTAGATTAATAAAATTAATTCATAAATAATTCCACCTTTTGATATGTTAGTCGAAAACACGCATGGGCTGAGCGAGAAAGTAATAATTTTGATTATGCTCGCCATGGAATTCACGCACGAACGTAGGAAAGCATTCTATTTATTCTATATGAAATGCGGATGTTATTCAAAGCCATATTGTCAACAAAGTGAAAGGGAGAACAAAGTAAATAAATAGAAAAGAAAGAAAAGTTTGTGATAATAAAAATATCACAACAAACTATATTAATGTTTTTTACAGGATTTATAGAAAGTTATTTTGAATTTTATGTTCTTTTAACTTTTCTCCCCCCCCCCCTCTTTAACCCTATTGAGTTATTAAAAACGTATTTGAAGGGAAAAAAGAACAAACTTAAAGGTATTCAACAATTTATATATTCAACAAATAAAAATGAATATTTCTCTTGTACATATTTAGTGGCAATTTTTAAAGGCAAAGGCTGTGCAATTTCTTGTTTTGTAGTTGTCATTCTTCTTCACCAGAATCATTGAGTTTAAAACTAATTAATTGTTGTTGCTGCCATAAATTAAAATTGCAGCTATTATAATGAAATCGAAAAGCAAAACAAGTTTGTCAGCCAATATTGTAAATTATAAAATAGTTTAATTTATTTTTGTGTGTTCCCATGTAACTTATCCAAATAGAAGAAAGACTGAAATGTAGCTGCAAAACGAATTATATTGCTTATTTTTAAATAATGAGTAATTTAATCTCTGCTTTGAAGCCCAAATCACCTCTGAAACGCATCAGAGGCATATTAATAAACTGCAACAGCCTGTTGTGCTGCCTTGCAATCAATGATTGAAACTGGTATTTTCCAGCAAGTCAATTCGCGACAGCCCACGGCATTCATCAACAGACTAACTCTGTAGCATATTCGAATGTTTTCTTAGCTAACAATGTCTACAAATCTTTAGAACACGGTAGCTGAGTGGTCATTGTCGCGAACTCGTGACCGGCGTAGTTGTGTCATTATTTCGAGTTCTGGTGCTATTGAAGCCTGTGGTGAATGTAAGTAAGCCAGTAACAGCCTCCGGACAGGAGTGATCACTTTTGTCTAGTGATATGTTATGAGCTTACGAACCCATAGGTTGCGGGTTCTAATTCTCTACATTGGTGACCTTGGCTGAAAAGAAAAACGCAAACCTTCTGATGTGTCGTGACGCTATCTACCCGCAAGAAGAGCAAACAAAGTCGTCAGACCCACTTGACGCAGCAAGCAAAGTCGTCAGACTCACTTGACACAGCAAACAAAGTCGTCGGACCCCCTCGACGCAACAAAGTCGTCATACTAAGTCGTGGGAGCTGTTACTATTGCGTCACTTGACCAATAGTAATAACTCCCACTCTCGCCATAACACCAAATATCTTGTGGTGGGTGAGTACTGTGGTGGTATCTAAGTAAGCCAGTAATACACACACACACAGCCTCCGGACAGGAGTGATCACTTTTGTCTAGTGTTATGATACGTGCTTACGAACCCATAAGACACGGGTTCTAATCTTCCACAAGCCCCACCGTATAGACTAGCTGAATAAGTTTCAATAAGGTTAAAGTAAGAATTCTTCACGTTGGTGTAGAGTGGAAGAGTTTGAGGAGTAATGTCCAGAACAGAAGTTGTCTTCGTCACTTGATCGTGGTTCAAAATTGTGAGGTCTATCGTCAATAATCCTTGTTCTGCTTTAGAACGTGAAGTTAATAAAAAGTCGAGAACCTAATCAAATTTACAAATCTTTTATTGATTTACATACATATCTGGGACATCAGTAGCGGTTTAAGCTCATTTCGTGCCCTGGACAACAGATCTACGGGCCTCCTTGGCACTGTAGGATCCAAGAATCCGGTTAAGTATAGCTTATATTTAAGCCCTTACGGGCCCCTGGACACCCGCCCTAATCACCCAATGGATAAACCTTCACTGGTTTTGTAGGAAATTTGCATACTAACTTTTATTTTCTATTGCTTGGTAAAAAGCTCCTATTAAAACGATTCGATAAAAAAAATTCTTGCGCATGCGTGTTACAACATATTAAAGTAAACTACTGAGTTTACTTGAGATATTCGTACTTATAAAGAATATTTGTTCACATGAACAACTGTAGAGAAAATATTTAAAAAAATAGCAATAGATAGATACACTCAAGTACTGTTTTTGATGAAGATATAATAAAAAGCTACATTTGGAAGATGTGCTTTCCATTTAATCGTTCTTTTATTAAAAACTGTAACATAGCAGTGCCGATTTAAGCTCATTTCGGACCCAGGCGCAAAAGATCTACAGGCCCCTTTGGCAATGGAGGTTCGAAATTTATAACCAGAACATCTGGTGAAGTCCAGCTTATCCGATCCCCTGGGCGCCCAATGGATTAACCGGCACTGTGGGGCATAACTGGCCGTTGTTTGCTTGATCTCCTCTAGCCTGAGTCGGTGGACGAAAAACAGAAAATGTTTGCGAACATATGGGTTTCCATCATTTGAACACTTTTTCCACTCTAATTGAATCTGTATCTCTTAAGGTTGTTATCACCACGACAGGTGGTCTTCCTCCCAACTGATCCTCTTACATTTTTCATTGCTGTAGTAAAATTATCTTCTTGTTAATAAAATCCCTGATTTTCTGACAGCATCTCAGTTTTCCTCACATTCTGCCTGCCCATTCTTCCATGCTGTTGCCTTTTTCGTCTTATAATGCCATAAATAAAATTCATTTTCTCCACAAAATTCCAACAGAAAGACACAGTTCATTGCCAGTCGAGTGGTAAGCTTTCTCTATGTGAATTATGATCAAATTAAATTTAACGAAATTGGCAACATTGGTTGCTATATTTAAAAAATTTGAATTACAAAGGTTACGAATTCGAATTCAAGTTCTCACTTCATTTTGGAAATCAAAATAGAATTAATGATTATTTTGATTTTATTTTATAGTAATGTAAAATGCACTTTTTTTTGTTGAACATATCTTTTAAAAAACAGCTGGATGATTGTGATAGTTTAATGATCCTCAGTTTAATGGTGAAGGGTATAAAGTTCACTTAAAGCAATTTTTAATATACGTTATCTCTGGAATATGAGCTATTAGACACACGCATCCGGTTTTATTTCTTCATCCTCTCAAAAGAGCCACATCAAAAACAAAACAACGGATCATGTTTTTATATGCATCATTATTGTAATATTCAAAAACAAAATGTATTGTAAGGCTTAAATCTGGAAAAAAAAGTATTGCTGGAAAAAAAAACAAGTAAAAAAATGGTAAAAATGACACTTCCCCCCTGTTCATTCTAAAATGATTGATTTTTATTACTAATCGCTTCCAGTGGTCTTACGAGGTGATATTGGTGAAAGATCTCGTAATTTTGAACTACGGCCCAAACTTCCCAGCCACGCCAACGTGAAGACTTTTAGCATCGACAAATTTTTCGAGCATCAGCCTCTCTATGTGTAAAGTCTTTAGTAGCACCAGGATTCAAACCCACCGATACCGGCATCCGCGAGTTCGTGACCAGGTCCTTTAGATCACCCCGTGGACACCTTTCTGAAAGAAAGAGATCGAGTCAGGAGTAAGTGCAAAATCTTTGGTGATTTTTTCGTGATATTTGGTAATTAACATATGAATAGTGTACGAATTTTTTTCACAGTAAAACATGATGGTGAAAATAACACAAAAAGTTATTAGGGAAATAAACATGGAGCTTAATGCGCGCTTATAACTTCGAATATCTTTGTACAAGTATATTTCATTAAATATCAACTAAAGTCGTGATAACTAACAGTATTTAAGTTATTATGAATATCTATTTGTCTTTTATTATCACCATCTTTGTTCTCGGCCCATTTTACATGGATTAACGAATACTTTACTTATAAAATGAGGAATTCAATCATTTTATTCATTTATTTTAATTTGGTTACAAAAAAAAAATTACTTTGCAGAATCCAAACTGTTTATACCATTTTTTCATTGGGAATAAGTTTATTTACGATTAAAATATTCCGAACACTGTAAACACCTTCCAAGAAAAATGGCGAGAAAAAAAAACTTCTTTATTATTTTTTAATTTGTCTTTATTTTCAAATATATTCTTCTGGATTTTTGTTAAAATACAAATAATGATGATACATTAATTAACTAATTGAAAAATTCCCCAATTTTGCCCAAATTTTTTAAAGTTCATTTACGACTAAAAATATTCCGAATATTCTAAAAATCTTAGAACAAAAATGGCGAAGAAGAAAAATATTAATTTCTTCTCTCTCTCTCTCTCTTTTTTATTTATCTTTATTTTCGAACGAATTTTTTGGATATTTGTTAAAATACAAAAAAAGTAAAGGCAAAGCCTTAATAAAAGTGCAAAAATTCTTCACTTTTGTTCCAAATTGTTCATTACATTTACTTTCATTGGAAAGCAACTATTTCGTGTGATTAAAATATTGGGAAGATTGTAAAAACATTTCAACAAAAATGGTGAAGAAAAAACCTTAATTTATTTTCCTTTTAATTTGACTTTATTTTAGAACATATTAGCTTGGATTTTTTGATAAAATTGGAATAAAAACAATGCATTATACACGGCATGAAAAATACTACAGTTTTTATTCGAATTTTGCTTTAATAAGAGAACTTTTTGTTGTTGTGATATAACGTCAAAATAAATCGTTCCGCATTTCATCCGCAAAAACATATTCTCTGTACAAAGAAGGAAAAGAACAAAACAGAAGGAAATCATCGTTCTAATAGTTAAGATTATAGGTAATTATCGATTTGCGTCCATCAGACCAGTAGGAAATAGGACAACCATTTATTATTATTATTTTTTTCATCCTTTATTATGTTGCTTCAACCAATGTCAAATGTTGTGCGGCCATTTTCACCTAATGTTAGAAAAGTACGTTAAGTTGGAATGCTTTTTCTGGTGGGAAAAATTGTCGGTTTAAGTATAACCCCCTCCCCTCCTACATCCATTTTAAAATAAAATTTGTTTTAAAGTTCTTGGTAGGATCGAAGTGGGGGGAATTCAGACAAAAACTTCAATTGTTTTGGATTCAATGTATTATTTCATTATCTTTATTTGTATTTTAGTCAAAATCCAAAAAGAATATGACCGAAAATAAGGTCAAATTATGAAAAAAGATTTAAAAAGAGGGTTTTTTGTTGTTGTTGTTGTAAGGTTTTCATATATAATGGATATATGGGGTGTTAAACTGACTCATTTTTATATCCTAGGTAATGACTCATTTCTATACGCTTTTTATAACTTCTATAATCATTCTATTTTATTCTATATACGGGGTCTTATAGTCATATTCATACATGTGGGATACAATTACGCCTCCTGTACATTTTTATCTCAGAATTAAAAAGATCCATTAAAAATGCACATTTTTTACTTGTTTACATTAAATTTGTTAACAACTTTGTTTCGCAGAATAGAAAACGAAATATGAGGAAGTCATCATGACACATCACTTTCGAAATATCTTAAATACTTCAAAAGCCAAAAAAGTTGAACACGAACTTTAAAATAATAAATTATATGAAAACTAAAGGAACAAGATTTCAATTACGAATTGGTTGATGAAAATTAATTAAAGAAGTAAAATAATTTTAATTTCTTCTTGAAACTTAAGTAGACTGTGTATGAAATACATTCGTATACTTCAAGCGTGGCTTATAAAAATCAAAATATTTATTTAACTTTTAAAATATAAATTTTAAAATCAAAAATATAGGATCAATTTATTGAAATTCCAGTTTTTTTATGAACAAAAAAACGTGGATGAAATTTTTTATTTTCCTTCAAAGGAATATTATAATTTCACATGTTTTTTCATATTTTATACACGAAAAGAAAATCCATTATCCTATGATAATCAGCTTAAATGTACGCATTACAATTTTTTAAAAATAAATTTAATTAAATACTATAAGAAAAAAAATAGCTTAGCAAAAAATTATTACTTCATGCGTTCCTTTTCCTTTGTGAAGAGATGTTTTTAACAAAAGTATAATAGTGATGTAGTTGCATATTAAAACAACTTAAGCGTGATTCTTCCTCCCCCCCCCCACAAATTTTTTATTGCATTTCTAAAAATATTATTATATTTTCGAAAAAAATATTACTTAAAACCATAAATGTGCCATATAAATTAAACAAGAAATGTTTAATAAAATGAAAACTGTACATAAAATTAAAATTGCAATGAAATTTTACAAAAAAAAAAAAAAAAAAAAAAAAAAAAAAAAATGTAGTTCAAAGTTTTTTTTATTATTTGTTAAGAATTTAAGAATGCATCTGTTTCTCACAGCAGCCAATATTTGAAAACACATTTTTCATTTTATTCTCATTTAAAGCTGCAAAAGAGCGAATTTTTAAATTAAAAAAGTGCAACATTTTCTTTTTAAATAAAATAAAGTTTTATTTAAGTGGAAAAACAAAACTTATTTGTTATAATTTTGTTTTCAGTTGTGATAACTTTATTTCATTTGTTTTGAAACAAAAACAAACTGTATGTGGCCACAAAGTATTAAATTTCTATTTCCTTTTGAGTTCAGGTTTCAATTATTTGTGGAAAAGATCTGATATAGAAATTAAAGTAACAATTTTTCATCAAATAGAAACATTGTTGCATTTAATTATCCAAAAATATTTTCATTTGTTTGTTCCCAAATGACCATTTTTGACAGGGTGTTCCACACACCTGTCACTAAGTTAGCAGCGTCCCATCAAAACGAAAGTCGTGGTTTCAGTATCGCCTCGCAACAGAACTACTTCCGGTTTCGGACCGGAAGTAGGTGTCATCGCAGCGTTCTAAGAGAGGGCAAAAAACACAATCACATCGGGAGAGTAAAAGTTGGAACCCGGCGCATGCCCTCGAACACAAAATTGCCGGTGAAATCGGATTTTTAAGCTCAAATATATGGAATACTTTTGTTTATTGAAATTTTTTGAACTTTGAATGAAACCTGTATTTTGTTGGTAGGAATATACTTAGAAATTCTTGAAGCGCAAAATTACGATTACACGATTATGAGTTATTTAAAATGTATTTGGTTAACTAAATTTTTAATAATTTTCTGCATTTTTTAGCCATGTTTTACTTTCACGAAAGATGTTCTGCAAGAAATTATTTAGTACGAAACACTCAAGTACTTTCGATTTGATTCAGGTTTCGCTTGACTTGTGAGCATGCGCGATGACGCAACTTTTCCTGCCTCGAGTCTCTCGGGAAAAGGCGGTCAATAAAAGGGTTAACGCAAATGATATCGATCTGCAGAAAAGCGCTGCGTCTATGCATGGTCTGTGACATCATGCGCCATGCAACCCATGTGATCATATTTACAATCATGGCAGCCATGAGGTGAAGACACCAGTCATTAGGTAAACATGTCATTTTTAACTTCAATTTTCTATTTATAGGGTTATCAGTCAGTGGCAGCATCCATCGTTTTTCATCTCTACCTCTTTCCCGAAGATATTCCGAATGGTATTTCACACCCAGAGCAAGTGAATCGTTTGTTGCTAACCGTGATGTAAGATGCATTGTAGACATGTCTGAATTTTCTTTTTTTCCCCCCTCGCTCATGGGGGAAACCACTGCTAAATTATCGCGGACGCTTGTACTTGAAATGTTCATGTTTTGGTATGCGCGGTTTTCGGATGAGATTCCTTCACCAGGAAATGTGGAATTCGAAATTCCGGAGCGGATTTTTCGGTATTTTAGCAATTTTTTTCCCGAAGCGTTGTTGCCCGATCTGACAAGTATTAAATTGTTTACATTTCGATGAGTTTCGAATTTCATAGTTTGTCTCTACATTTCGCCTTTTTTTGAAGAAAATCTCTACATTTTTACTTTTTAAATCGAGTTATTTGAAAATTTAAAAGAGGTAAAATATTAATTATTACAACAAATAGTTTGTATTAATGATGTTGAGTTTCATCTGAAAAGTTCATGAGGAACCAAATAATAACTGAATTGATATATGTTTGAACAGTAAATAAGTATTTCATGCATTTTTTTTCTTATTTCATAAAAAATTAATATTATTTCATTTTCAGATAGTTTCAGTTTCAAATTAGATACCTCTTCTCTTAATATCTGCAACCCATTTTGGGATACTTTCATAATTTTAAAATTATCTACTAGAAAATTATGTGAATAATTAGTATTTAATTACCCTGTATCTTTATAGTAATTTTAATTTTTGCTGTAACCGAAAATAATTTTTGATCATCTACATTTTAAGTTTTGCTTAAAATATTGAAATATTTACTATAATTAATCAAAAAATAAAATTTTAACAGTTTTGTAAATTCATTAAATATGCTTAATATCCTTGCTGATCAAGTTTCAAGAGGTGAAAAATTATGATTTTTTGGGAATAAAAATTTGGTTATTTATTTTATTTTATTTATTTATTTTTTTCTTCTTCTTCCTTCTTAAATTACATTGGAAATTAATTTCAAACTAATTCATTTAGAGAAAGTTAAAAAATGTTTTTTTTTTACTTACATATGTGCATATTTTCTAACTATATTTGTTTCTTTCTTTAAACAAGCCTGCTTATGTGTGAGATTAGTATTGCATTAAACATATATATATATATCTTAAAATTCAATTTCAAAACAGAAAAAGCAGTTAGATTTCAACTACTGCTGTTTACTAAAAAAAAATTATGTAATTTAAAAATATATATTTGATTGTATATACAAACTGGTGAAAAAGTAAATGATAAAATTTTTTTTTATAATTACAAGTTTGAAACTTTGGATAGATATTTGTAATTCAGAAAATAAGTATTTGTTTTTAGTACAAATTCTGTATAATTTTCATTGTTGGTAATAATTTTATCTCTGACAAGTTGATAAGACTTTTTTTTGTTTTTAAATTTATTTTATTGCATTTTATTTTGTTAAAGTTACGTTATTAATAATGTGCATAGGATTTTTTTTTATAATTTATAGTATTCAAATAGATTTTTGTTGCTTGTATAGAAATATGATTCTGTAATCTATATATATATATTTGTTATAAGATTTCAAAAAAGAAGGAAAATCATGTGTCTTGTTCCACTTGCTTGCTTTTGTAGTTTTTATATTATTCTGAAACTCATTTTAGTAATAGGGGGAAAAAGGAAGAAAAAATGGAAAAAATAAACCAATAGTTTTTTATTTTTTTACAGAATTGCCATATTATGAATTGATAAAATTCCTTCACTTTTTTTTCTTCCATTTAAATTCATTGGATGCTAAAAAAATGTTTTAGACTAGCTAAAATGTTTTTCTACGCTAATTCCTTTTTTGAGAAATGTCAAGTTGATTGTTTTTCTCGGAATGTTAATTATAAAAGAGAGATAAATAAACCACTTACTACAATGTTAAATAAAATAAAGTTTTTATTATATCATATCTCTAAGGGAAAAAAAACTTTCATGTAACTAAAAAAACTTTTTTAAGGTTTATGAAAAGAGGAATTTTTTTTTGGTGCATGAAATACAAGATCCTTCCAGAATTTCTAATGCACTATAAATTGTTGGAATTTGCATTATACCTCCCTAGTATTTTTTTTTATATATTTGTATGAAAACAGTAATTCTTGGAATGTAAACGGCTAGAATGTAATGGATTACCAATATGTTATTCATAAATTTTTATTTTGTTTTAACTAAAATATTCTTTGAAGTAATGTAATATTTTCTCTGTTCATTCTTATCATAGTTTATTTAAATTAAAAAAAATATATATAATTGTGACTTCTATATACACTTTCATTTTTTTTGAAAAAAAAAATCATTTTAAAGTGGGAAAAAAAGTTGAATATATATATAGTTTTAAGGTAAACTAAAAAATGTTTATTTGTAATGTGCATGTTGCAAACTAAATGCATATTTAATCACAAATATTTTTCTTATCAAATAATTATTTTATACTATATAATTACATTAATATATGCGTAGAAATATCCAAAAATAATATACTATAGAATGTGTTTTAAGAATTACAATTATTATTTTTTTTAGAAATCTTTTTCATTAAAAAGTTTAAATAATCAGTTGATTATGTTCATAGAATTTATTTTAAAAGGAAGAAAAATGTATATAAAATGTTTATTTTTAAACAATTGAATTTTTTATTCAATTTCTTGTAAAAAATCTTTTGAAAGAATTGTTCTTTTTTCAATATCAGTTTGAAGAATCTTGGTATTTTCCAAAAGGTTTCATGTATGAGTTTTAAAGTTTTTTACATGTCTTGTGTGTGAAATTTGATTATTTTTAATGTATACTCAAATTTTAGTGTATAGAAAAAATGTCAATTCTTTTGTTTATTAATTTTTTGACTTAAAGTAAAATGTCCCTGATGTTTGAAATATTTTGATATGTATGTGTAATTAAATACTTGTTGCAGTTCCCTGAATTTCTTAGTGTATTTAAAAATTATCGTTTGAAATAAATTTTTGTGGTATTAATAGAATAAATATGTTTCTAAATTTGTATTGCAGAGCATAACAAATTAAATATTTGAAACTTTTATACATTGAGAGCTCTAAATTTTATATTACAATTTGTCAGAAGCATTTTGGTTATATATGGGTATATAACTACTAAAATGTTGATATCTTATTTTGAAAATCATAATAAAATAAACAATGAATTTATAGTAAAGGAACACATTTGGACAGCTATATTTATTATTTATTCATTAAAGTATATTCATAGAAGGGATTGATTGTCATTTTGAATTAGCATTTTTCTCATAAAAATTAAATTGTAACAAAAATTAAAATTTGTGAATATGTTTTTAGGAAATGTAATTATGGCATGTACAGGAATTAGCAAGATTCCACCAGTATTCTTTTGAGTAATTGTAAGTACTCAGTTTGATTATTTAGCTCATATTAAAAGGAAATCTATATAAAAATGTTTATATTTTTTGGAAAATATTCTTTCATGTGTTATATATATATATTTGTGTGTGTGCTGTATAATATGGGTTTCTGATTTTACAACTATATCAAATTGTATAGTTTGTGTACATTTGAACTGAAATTGGGTTACACATTTTTTTACTATGGCTTGCTAAATCTTGAATTTGAAACATAATATTTAATGTGTTTTGAAGTAAGTTGTATAACATTTTTTTAAAAACAATTATAGTTACATTTCATGTGTTATCCTTTAAACCCATCTTCATTTAATACTGAAGAATAGAAACATATTCTAAAATTAACAGCAGCAGGTGACAGTATGATTTGGCTCAGTTCTACCCTAATTTTGAGGGAGAATACCCTGGAGGTGTGGTCAGCGGCAAGGCACTGTACATTTACAAGTATCCATGCCTTCTCCAAAATTCAAACCCAGGCCCAACAGTAACAACTATACTGGAGAACTATACTATACTATACTATACTGGACAACTATACTATACTATATTCAATTAACAACTATACTGGATGGGTGGTTTTTATGCAGTTCTTCATGTAACAATAATGATGATATATTGCATCATTCATTACTGTTTTAATTGATTTTCCTTGTGTTTATGTTTAATACTGTCCTATAACATTAAATAAAAATAAATTTAAGACTTTAAAATTTAACTAACAATCCATGAGAAAATTTTTCCAAATTTTGTCTTTTCACTGTTCCTAGCAGTATTTTTTTAATGTAAAGAAACTCTTTTTGTATAACCTCTGTTTAAAATATATTAGTAATCCAGACATTCCACCCTGGGACTGATTAAAGAAAGTTATTCACACTTTTTTGCCATAATAAAAAAAATCATGTAATCATAAATATAATTAAAAAAGTAATATAATCATAAATATAATTTTAATTTCTTCATGATAAACATGTTAAAGATAGTTTTGTATACCTGGAAAAAGAATAAAAAAGAAAAAAAATCGTTAATATAGTTCAAAAATCTTTAAAAATGGAAATGGTGTTTTACCTTTGTAGTGTACAGAAATAATTATTGGGAACTAATTGATAAAAGTAGGAAATGCATGTATTTCTATGTCATTGTTTATTGTATGTCACATTGATAAAGATAAATAACATACCGTAATTTCGCACGTATAGTCCGCACCATCGTATATTCCGCAGACACGATTTTATATAAAAAAAATTTCAAAAATCGTCAGATAGTCCGCACCACTAGATAGTCCGCGGACTATACGTCCGAAATTACGTTATTTTAATACGGAAATATTAATGTATTTTAGAAACAAAGAACTAAGTATAAATGGAAAAAAAAGTACTTCCTTACTAATATACCTTCAGAAATAAAACACTAAATACAAATAAAAAACAGTGCTTACTAATTAATCATATATTAATTAATCACACATTCTACTACATTAACGAAAACCTTCAAAGTCCGATTCATCGGTATCAGAATTAAACAGTTCTAATATATTTTCGGGAAGAGTGTCCGAAAGTTCATTTTCAGCATCACTATCTTCACTGTCAGTGATTTCCTTGCTTTCACTAACAATTCCGGCTTTTATAAATCCCGATCGGATGGTGGACACTTTAACACTTTTCCAGAATTTATCAACACATTCGGCAACTTCAGTGTATGAAGCGCGTCTCATATTTCCTCCTTTTATACAAGTATGTAAATCTTCCGACATCCAGTTCTCCCAGTGAGCACGTACGTGGGACTTGAAACTTGTTTTTTAAATTTCAACGATTTTAACCGTGAACAACCAGCGTATTATCCGCACTGGTGGATAGTCCGCAGCTTCAAAAATTCGCATTTTAAACACAGATAGTCCGCGGACTATACGCGCGAAATTACGGTACAAGTTGCATGTGTGTGTGTGTGTGTGTGTGTGTAAAGCAATCTTTGTAATAGTGTTTAAAAAAATAAAAGTGATGCAAATATTCAAATATAGACAGTGTAAATTTTTTTCTTGGTCAATGTTTATAGATTTTTGACTATCAATTGCTTAAAAAAGTATATCACTCTAATAAAAAGGTTGACAATTCAGTTATGTCTGTGTACTATTAAAATTGAGATCCATTCATTTGCTTAAATGGTTCAAAAGTGGGGTTTAAATGGGGGCAACACACAATATACACTAAAAATATATTAAGTATTAGTTCTCATTGTGTGTGATTTTTCATCTATTTTTGATATATTATGAAAAAGACATTACTGATAAGAAAAGACCTCAACTTGTTTTGTAAATATGGTGGTAAAAAGTTAACATTGGGAATATTCTGTTTGGCATCAATTGTATCATTTTTGGCAAATTTATTGCTTGCGCTGGTCAAACAGAAAATTACCCAGTTTTCATCAGAAAAATTAAGACTAAAATCAAATACAAGAATAAAAGTTTTTAGGAAATATAAGTGCTACAATAAAACTTTTTTTGTGTATAATTTTTTTCTTTGAATGATCATGTTTTTAAATTTTTTTAATATTTTATTTGATAGGGTAATGCATTTCTTCAATTACTTGATCTTTGATATTCGAACCAAGCCCAAGAATGCATCAAAAAGAAAAATAGATGGATGGAAAAAGCTTAGGTTTGTATTATTTTTTAGATGTATGTATCCTGTGGCATATGATGAAATATAATCCACAAAATTAGGTTTTATGAAGTCATGTATGGGCCTAAGTGGTAGCATATCGCGCTTCCACGCCACAGATCCAAGGTTCAAACCCAGGCTGGGCAAAGTCGACTCAGCCTTTCATCCATTCAGTGGGTTGATAAACGAGTACCAAGCTTGCTTGGGAACTAAACAATGGGGGTTTTCCATCAGACTGACCACCTGATAGAAACATCTGTTCATGCACCTCACTGCCCATGATCATGAAGACTTGGGCACATCTGGCCTTGGTCCTCATGGACTGTTGCACCCCTGAGTATAGTTTATACTTCATATCACGACTACCTAAAGAATTTGAAAATAAAGAGGGGAAAAAAAATAAGGAAGAATTAAGGGAAAATCAAAATTGATCCCCCCCTCAGGTATTCTGATTAATATAAGATACCGTTCAAAAAACTAAAGTTTGATAATTCAAATTTTTCTGAGATTGTTTTGCTTCATATTTTTTTCATTTATGAGAAATATAATAAAATTAATTCATAGTTTATTTATTTTCTTATTTGAAGTGATAATTATAAAATTACTTAACGGAAAGAAGGTGGAAATCTTCTATGTATTAAAACTCTATCAAAGTTGCAAAGGTTTTACCCAAAAATGTTTTGGTGTAAGGTAGCTGATAATCTGGTTGAAGGCAGCAGAAGGCATCTAATGAAAAAACTATTTTTAATTCTAAAAACAACAATAAACATAATGATAAAACCATCTGAACCAGTTTGGATAGATAAATTAAAGTACAAGTATTAAATGTGCTATAGGGAAAGAGAAAGTGTATATAAAATGGTATTGTTACACTATGTTGATATACATCAGTTTATTATGACATTAAAATGTTTGTATTATGGTAGCAATCACATTGAAATACTTCAAATGTTAGACTCATATATATTCTTCTTAAGTGAAAAAGAGTTATGTGAATATTGACTTGGAAATTGCATCTAACAGAAACATCTCTTAGTTTTGTGTAGCTTTGTGATATAATGTTCTTTTATCAATTTTAAATTAACAAAAGTTATTTTGCAAATGTTTTATGCATTATCATTAATATCTCTTAATGTAAATAATTATTTGTCTTTCCTAATGTAGATATTTCAGAACAATACAAGTCAAGCTTTTTACAAATAAAAATAAATTTAGGGAACACCATTTTGAAATATTTCATTTAAGCTAAACATAGTAAACTTTTAGACTGCTTTTTAAAAATGTTATCAGTTTGTGATAAATTTTAAATTTGTTATTACTCTATATGAATTATTTTGAAAGATTAATATGTAAATAAATGAAAAGTTTTTTAATTTCCAATGGGACTGAGGATTGGTATTTACCAGTGCAGACCTATTACATTCCCCAGAAGCTGGTATAACTTTTTAGTGTGACACCATATAAATGAAATACCAATTGCCACAATGTAATTTTGTCCAGTTTCCTCCCCAGAGGGAGGCACCTAAACTTTGATGATACAAAATGGTATGAGGAGTTTAATTTCACCCAGAGTACCAAAGTCAAACAGGCATTCGAGAGATCTTTAACATACCACATAATCATACAGCATGGAGGCTGTCAATTTTATGCACCATGAAAATCCACCGACTTGGGCCAGGGTCGAACCCTGTAGGAAGTTGAACTTGGGCATACAAGGACAGCGATTAACCAACTAAGCCACCCAGCCAGCTATAAGTTATTGTGTTGATATTTCAAATGTTGCAGATTTTTGGTTGATGTAAGCTTAGAAAAAATATTTAGGCAGTATAGGTGTTTGTAACATGCCCAAAATATACAGTAATTAATTGAATTAATTCATATATAAATCGAAAATATAGAAAATCTATAAATTAGATCACCACTATATATGAAATCGCTATTGCAGAATCATTTTGATGTATCTCTTCATATAGGATTAAAGTAATTGCTTTATCTACCACAAAGATTCAGTCCTAGGAGAGCCCACACTTTTGGTGCAAATTATTTTGGTTGGCCATAATTACGCCATCTTGGTAACCATACTGTGATACACTAGGTATGGTAAGCCTAACTATTTCTGGAATTTTCATATTTTGTTGGTGGGCATTTCGAATGTTCTCATTGGGCGCCTTGCTAGAATTATGGCTGTGTATTTGAGTGAACATACCTCAAAATTTTTTGCTTTGTTGAATGAAGAAAGAATTGATTGAATGGTGTATGAGGAAGGATTGATTGCTTCGAGTTATCAATGTCCTAAATGTAATGAGTAAATGGGATTATACGAACGAAAGAGTGTGGTTTTGGATGGATTTGAATGGAGAGGTAGAAAAAAAGGTACGAATGTGCATGATGTTTGCAGAAGTATAAGGAGGAATTCGTGGTTTTCTAATAGTAAGTTAAATAAGTATACTTTGCTTGTAACTAAAATGTGGTTTGGAAGATGTATGTATGATTATGTTCAAAGGTATGTTTGACCATTACCTCACAGAATATATATAGTGGCACTCTCACGATCATTCGCTTAGTGATCAGACTTCCAAGGCTTTTTTAAAATCTGCTGTCACGCTGTAGACTCCACTCATAAAAGATAGCAGTAAGAAAGTAAGTGCTGTTTTTATATTTTTTTTATCTTAAATATATTTTAATAATTTGTGTATTGTTTACATATATTTCCATTATGCATCCACTGTGTCCTGCTATATTCACTTGGAGCTATTGTTGGGTTTACTTGGTGCCATCCCGTTCTGGCTTGGCACTTTCTTTGGTGTGTCGTCAAGGGTGTGGGCTCTCCTAGGATTTTACTTATAACATCTGGATCATGTATTTTAAGATAACTGCCCATAATTTACTGTTATTTATATTCTTAATGAATGGTAACATGCATGCAAAAAAGGAAATATAAAATATTCATGAGCAAAACAATTTTGGTATTATCTGAATGTTTTTTTAAAAAAATTCATTTTTTTTTCTGCCATGGATTTTTATAGTTGCAAATTCAAGGCAGGCATTATTTTTTTTGTGCCATGGGTTTAATTCCTGATGCCACTAAATACCCATTGTGTAAAAAGCTGATCTGAAAATTTGTTGAGGTTCCAGATATCTTCAAAATTAATTTTTCCTGGAATAATTATACTTTAAGATGTTTGCATTTTATGTAGTATTGTAACTGATTTGAATTTTTAAAAATAGTACTATAAAATTGTGCATTTTTATTTCATTTTAAGGTCAATAAATGAAAAATATGTGTGTATAAATATATTAATGATAAAATTTGCATTTTCTCTAGGAAGACACAACTGTAGAAACTCTCTACTTTAGAAACATACCAAAAGAATCTCAAAATCAAATATTTTCACTATGCATAACTGATTTGCGTATAAGCAGTCACATGCAACCAGATTTTTTTAGCAGACCTATTAAAATTTCAGTTGTATGTTTAATTATGATAGAAAATATTTTACTGTACTATTTCTGAAAAAAACTATTTTAAGCCTGTTTATTACATCAGGTGCATTAGCATAAGTATTATCAGTACTGTTGATAATAATTAGGACCCCCCCCCCATCTTTTAAATAAACCTCTTAAATTTAACTTTAAGTTTTGTTTCTTCATTGAGTTCATGATTTTGAACGATTATATTCAAAAGCAGATAGAGAAATATACACAATTAAATGCTGCAGTTTAACTTTATTTTTTAATTTTCTGTTTTCTATAATTTTGTTCAGTTCAAGACCATTTTTATTTTTCATGATTATTTTATTTTAATAATTTTTATTTTTGTCATTGCTGCACTTAACTGTATGTAACATTCTCTAGAAAACGGCACATTACGGACAAGAGAAGGATTGTGCTGAGAATAATATAAACCCAAACATAAAGATGTAAGTTTTTGCCACCACACTACTTAGAGTAATTAATAGCTTAGCAGTTTTTAATTTATTTTCTTTATTATTCTTTCATTTTCTTTCTTTTTTCCCCTCATTCTTTTTATTTTCATTCTTTTATTTCTTATAAAATAAAAATACTTCTTGTGCATCAATTCAGTTAAGAGAAGCAGCACCTGCTGATGTTCTGTTGAATAAAAAGGCTTTTGTTTGAACTTGAATAATTTACAATGCAGTAGCTCTTGCTAATTTAATCTGTGAAAATTGTACTTCAGTTATTGGATGTAAAATAAATTTTAAGTAAGAATCTGGAATAATTATTTTAGTTGTGATTAAGTAAGATTATCAAATGAAATAGTTATTTATCAATATTAAAATTTATTGCCATCATATTTACAGATTTTATTACATTTAAATAACTTTGTAATCCTTAATTAATAATTAATATTATCAAATTCCTAAAATGTTTCTTCAGTTTTCTTATATACTTAACTATAGAATTCCTTTTTATTAAAATGTTTAAAGTGTTTTAAATGAAAGTACAAATAATGTCAAAACATTAATATAGATAGATTATTGATGTAAATGGTTAAGTATATACAATTATAAATGAATCAAATCTGTCTTCTTTCTTGTAAAACTTTATTTAAAATTTATCTTTATTGCAGTGGCTTGATAATTCATTCTTTGCTTATTGCTGCCATTTTCTAATGTTTATGATTTTTAGCTGATAGTTAGAAGGATATGTTTCAGGGTCAAAACGGGGTATAATGCAGTTTCACGCCTGGCATCCGTGCTCGGTTTCTGTTGCAAGGATGCAAGGAACAGCATGAGTGAGAGCATAGAAGTGACCGTTCTTCCTGTACCCGTCGAGTCCATGCTGTATTACTACGGCAGCATCTCTCGTGAGACGGCAGAGTGGATTCTGTGGGATCGAGGTTGCAAAGATGGCATGTATCTGCTAAGGGAGAGCAACTCCGATTATGTACTGTCACTCTGCTATCAGAAGAGGTAGTTAAATCTCATGCCTCTTTATATTTCTTAATTTTTTTTTAAAATTATTGGCTGGGGTTCATTGAATTAAATGTATTTTAAGTATTTTGCTTGATTCATCATCTTAACTTTATCTTACATCTAATAATTTAATAATATTCCGACTGCTTTATATCAAAAGAATATCTCCTTCAATGAAATTTTTGCTGTGATAACCATGTTTTGTGATAATAGGATTTGGTTATATCCCAATTTATCTTCTTTGTATTTGATTTTATATAAATTTTAAAATATTAGTGATTTTCAAAACGGAAAGGCTTTTTCTGTTCTTTTGTTAGCATGGAGTGTTGGAACTGTATGAGAAATTTATTGTAGTTTGTCCTGACTACTATATTTATTATTAGTTCTTAGATATTATAAAATCTATTCTTTTAATTGGATAATTTTTCTGTGCATAGTATATCTAAAAGTATAATATCACCATGCCAGAATTGTGTTCATTTTCCAATATAATTATTAAATGTTATATATTTTCAAATTAGATTTGAATTTAAGCTGCCTGTTAAGATAATCATTAATTTTTTTAAATAATATTTTTATAAAACATGAAATAATTTTATCTTTTCTACTTATTGATGTTGTTGCTTTTCTCCTTTCAGTGTTCTTCACTACCGAATCAAGAAGCTGAGCTCTGGGGAAGTGGGTTTGTGTGGAGTGCCACGCCAGAAATTTGCTGGTCCTGTAGAGCTGGTTCAGGGAGTGGAGGGGTTGGCCTGTAAACCCACCCTACCATGTAACAAATCCTTGGACTCTGTCTTGCCTTTAACTCACTGGGGAGTTACAGAAGAAACAATTCGCAAAGCCATTCTGAAGAAGGCAAGAGAGTGGGGAATAGATGTGAGTATAAAATTGCTTTTGAAAAATTTACACATATCACATTCAGAATTAAACCATACTTTAAATTAGTTAAATACCTTGTATTTTATGTTGGTTTGCCAGAATATTAGTGGATCTACATATATATAAAGAGACTCCCCTTCCTTTAAGGGTGCACATTCAGTTTGATTAGAAGTTGAAATTTAATGAGTGAAAAATATAAGATATGAAAAAATTGTTGATTATTTGCATGTCTCTACTATTTTTGAAATTATTTATGTTTTTAAAAATTATTAACTTTGAGCCCTTGCTTATTCATTAATTTCAGTATTTTAAAATTCTCTGAATATTTTTCATTTACAGATGGTTTAAAATTGTTTAGCTTGGTACAGTCTAAGATCGATAGTGCTCTTTTACAAAATGACCTGGATAATTTGTTTCAATGGTGCATGGATAACAGGTTACTTTTAAGTGTTGAAAAATGTAGCATATTTTTAGAGCTGTACTCAGAAATTGTAACCTATATTTTATTCTTATCTAATCGATGATGCACCCTTGTTTCATTCAAACTCTTTTACTGATCTGGATGTTTCATTTAACAAAAAACTAAATTTTACACTACATATTGATGACTAACTAAACCAGAGGTTCCCAAACTTTTTTGCCTCATAGACCCCTTGCCAGGTTTTTCAGTTTTGGATAGCCCCCTACTTACCTACTATTGAGTTTTTGCAAACTCATCAACTTAAATGTGATTTTGACAGCTGGTAAAAAGCTACTTACTTTAAAAGATTTAAATTTATAGCTGTAGTCCTGTGTTTAAAACTTAAGAAACAACATTTTAATTAATTAAATGAGAATTTAATTAATGCATAAAATAATTGTTACATAAATTTACTGAGCCACAAACATATGCTTTTAGAGAGGCGAGGGAGGAATCTGGAGATTCAATAATAAATTTTCGACATTTTGTATCAGTCTAATTAGATTTAACCCTAAATATCCCCTCGGTTAATAGTGTCCAGTCTTTTCTTCTTTCTTTGTTTTGGAGTTTGGCAAACAAGCTGAAACTTCTCAATTGGAAAAGCACAATGACAAACTTTCTCAAGATATTCCATAATTTGGGATAAATAGCAGGTATATCTTATTAAAGCCAAAATTTCTGACATCTTAAAATCTTCATTAGTGTTTAGTTCTTGTAATTTGACATTTTTTTTGTTCAATGTGACCATATGAATTGATTTCCGACTGTGATATTACCATAGTCAAAGTATTATCAAACTTAATTCCAAAATCTAAAAAAATGAACATTTAAATGTTAAATGTAGGTTAAAACATCTTTTTTCTGGCGTATTTTCTGTGGCAATTAAGAAACTAGGAAAATTCTCGACATCCAATATTGTACTCTTTAAGCTTAATTCTTACAAGAAATGCTGAAATGAGAACCTTGTTTAAATAAAGTTTATGCTGTCTCCTTGCAACTGCAAATTAACCTCATTAAATTTAGTAAATTAATCCGTTAAAAAGGTACATCTGGTTTCCATTTGATTGAATTTCCTTTTAAAATTAAAGTCACGATCTGGTTTAATAAGAGTCACTGTTGTATAGACCCCCATTTATACCTCATGGACCCCCCAATTTTTTTTTTGCAAACTTGGAGATTGTGTGGGAGTCTATATATACCACTTTGGGAATCACTGAACTATAAACCATACAAACAACTTGGGATTCTCAAATGTAAAACTGAAGCTTTTTCTAATTAGCTTGCTTTGAAAGTTCTATATTTTGCTGTCATCCACTGAAATCTGGAATAATTCAATCTTATTTTGGACCCTTATTACAAAAATAAAATTGAAATTCTGGATAAAGGTGCAAAATAAATTGAGTTGCTTATTTTATAGGAAAAAACCCACTTTTTTTTTTATTTGCAGGATTTATCATCCTCTTATATACGCAAAAATTTTGATGTCACGAGTTTGAAATTATGATGAGGTCTTTCTTGTATTCTTCATAATCTTCAACAGGGGTCAGCTACCTTTTAGCTGTGGGATGCCAACCCAATCTAACAATATGATTCCTCCTGCCACACAGTTGGACATTTTTGAAACAATTCGATTTCTGCGATTATGCATGCAGAGCTAGAGAATAGAGATCAATAATATAGATTTACAATTTTATTACACATTAATTTTGCATACTTAAAAGATATTCCTTAACATAATAAACAGCATGAAATATAACTATTTCTACTGCAAAAACTAAAAAGGAATTAAACTTGTGCATATGTTGTGCATTTTTAAATATATTTACTAAAATAAGAAATAGACAACATAAAATGGAAGTATGTCCTTTCATTATAGCTAAATAAAAAATTTAATGCAAACCTAGTGCAAACTCGAAATATTTTTCATGTGAGGAAAGATATTTTGCTTAGATATGTAAAAGCAAAAGTGCAAGGCAGAGTGCATGCATTTTTCTTTCTTCAAAAAATTAAATATCTCCAGCAAGGACATTGAATAATTTACAAAATAGCTGTAAATTTAAGAGTAGCTGTAAAAATAGCTGTAAGCAGATTTTTTTTGTAATTCCTTAAATGTCCAGAATTCTAAGATGTTTGTCAAATAAGGTTTATTATAAATTTATCCATCCACTCAAAAGTTGACAAATTTGTAGAGTGCCACGTAGAATGGCGCCACATGTGTCATAGGTTGCCGACCCCTGGTCTTCAATAATATGATTGACTGTGTTGATATTTTAAGTAATATTCATTTATCCATACCAGTGGGAAGTTTGAAAAACTGCTCCTTATTTGAGGATAAGTTTGTAATATGTAATTATATAAATAATTTCTAATTATATAAATTTTATAAAATTTTTAACAGGTTTTCTGAAGAGCTTGATATTTTTAATACGTCTTTTAATGTTTTTTAAATGTAAAGATTTATGGCCCTTGAACTTTTAATATGCTTTATTTTTTTATTATCAATGTCTTTTAGTGTGTTGTTTTTTGCATTGTGTTTTCTGAGCTTTTTTTAACTTAATTATGATTATTTTTCTAACTGTTCAAATCTCTTTAGTTGTTTGTGTTCTGTTAAATTTCTTGGTTCTTGCTGTTTATTTTTCTGTTATACACTCTGTAACTGGAGGTGTTTTTTTATGTAGTATGCATTTCCTTTTTAGTAAATAATTAAGTTACATTGTATAAAAACTTCTAATATGTTCAACATTTATCTTGCATATTTTTTTTATTAAAAGATGGACGATTTTAGAAAACTCATTTTTTAACTGTACTTAGTGTAATAAGGATACTAACTTCATAATAGAAATTTAAAGGCTTGAGTTGTAAACCTAAAAAATTTCATTGATTAGTTTACGAATAATTCAATTAAGTATTGTTTAAAAAAAATTATACATTATGTAAATCTTACTAATATAAACTTGATGTATTTTTTCTAAAAATTCCTTATATTTTAAGCATATTCAAATTTTCTTGTTTTAAACATCCCCTCGTTAGAGAAGTTTCTTTTCTTTCTCTAACATCTTTGAAAATAAAAATGAAAGTATCTACATTGTTGGATTAACCAAGCATAGGCAATAAACTGCAAATGTTGCTTGCTACCTTGATCAGATGAAGTATCTCAAAGTGCTACTGATTCTTATTGTTTTCTGAGTGGATATCATCAAAAATGTCCACTAATTAAAAGTGCTGTAATATTTGTATAAATTATGCATGTTCAGTAATTGAATCATCTCATAAATGCAGGAAGACAAGTTGGACACCAGCCTGACTGAGAATTACAGTGATGTCAAACTACTTATAACAAAGACTTTGCATGAGATCCAGCCATGGTTTCATGGCCCTCTGTCTCGAATCGAAGCAGAGAGAAGTATTGAAGAAAGTGGACACAAGGATGGGAAATTCTTGTAAGAAGTATTCTCTAATTATTTTGAAGTATTTTATTCTTATTTTATTTTGATTTATTAATAATTATTTATTTGCCATCATTTCTGCTGATGCTATACTACTAAAATTCATTACAAGAAAATATTTTTACCTGAATATGAAAAAAACTATAAGTACTTAATACTTTTATTTACAGTTTTATAGTCTACAATTTTTCATCCCATTTTTAGCTTGTTTTAAAAGTGTGAATTCTTATTAATTAATAAGTGTTTTCAGTATAATTACACATATGTTTAGTTTGTTATTGTTTTTGTGCTTTAGTATTTAATTATTATTATTATTATTATTTTGAATTTAAAAATTGTTTCTGTGTTTACCTTTTTTATCTTACTTCTTTTCTTTTGTAATGTGGCTTGAGTTAACTTTACATCAAAAGTTGCTTAGAAAAGTACACATGATGTCAGAATTCTATGTATTTTTGTTGATGATAATGATTCTGATTAATATAAACATATTGATATTTATTAAATATTATCAGCATTTAATAAACAACAATAAGTATTTCAAACAGCTTTGTGCTTTTCTTTTTTTGAAGTAAAAAATCATGCAATTAGAAGTTCTTGTTGACTATATCAAAATTTAAAATTGATTCTGACTTGGAGCAGAAAATTTAACTTCTGTGGCAACTAGACCCCTAAGTAACTATTTTCCAGAATTATAATTTTTGGTGAAGTTCGAATTATAAAGACATGTAAATATTTTTTAAAAATTAATCAAATCTCAGGATATTTATAAAATTTATATATATATATATAATTTTAATTTTTATTAATTTATATACCTTTGAACCGCATTTTATTAAGTAAATATTGTTGCCTTTTTATGATTCATTTGTAATATAAGAACTGATGAAAGAAATAGGCATGTAATCATTGATATTAATGTTCTTGAAATTGTCGCTTTTGATTTTCTAAATGTTATTGAAGTAAAAGTAATTTTTAATTCATTCTTTGAATAGTATATATTATAAATAGTTTTGGTAAAATTACACTGAAAAATTTCAAAAATCTGATATTTATTAAAAGAGTTTACATAAAATATAAAATTGGTAAAGTACATAGAATATAAAATTTGTATATAGAAACTAAATTATTATAAAAATTATTGTAAACAAAATAAAATATATGGTATATTTCTCCCACATTAGCTTTAATGATATTTAGATTTTTTTTTCAATGAGTAGTTGCAATTGCTGAGTTGCCACAATAGTAAATTCCTGGCCATTGTTGTTTTCTCTTGAGTCGTACCTTCCCTTTGTAAAATCCAACTTGGGGGTCCAAAACTTGACTTTGTAGGGGGGGTGGGGTGGCCCAAATCTTCTCCATTACGCCACTGCTTGGTGCCCCAAAAATTTGTTGTATTGAGTGTCAGATGCTCATGAAACTTTACTCTGTCTTCATGTTAACATAGTGTTTAGGTAATTAGGAAGTTCGGAAATTGGGTTCCTAGCTCAAGTGTCATCTGCATCATTTAACCATGGTTCAAAATTGCAAAGTCTGTCACCAATATTAGTCATTTTGCTAAACGTGAAAACAATAATTTTTTTGCAACTAACAAAAGTGGTTGTGAAAATCAGTTTTTAAACGATGTTTACTTCCATTTTTGAAATACATAAAATATTTAAAAAAACCAGTTTAATACTTAAAGTTACTTCAAGTTTTATTTAAAGTCTGAAATGTATAGTATTAAATTTAAAAGTTTATCATAAAAGTTTTTAACTGTCATTAAAAAATTTAAAATGTAGAATTTTTTTTAAATAAAATCTTTATTATTTTTTTAATGAAATTTTACTTCATTTTATTGGAGAAACAAATAATATTAAAAAAAAATTAAGTCAATTCTTACTTTGAGTGGATGAATAGAGAGTATTTTATTAATGATTGAAAATTTGAACAAGATATAAATATATATATATAATATATATATATATATATATATATTGGGAGAAGTAAACTAATTGTTGGAATTGAAAAAAGAGCATGATTTGTCTGCATTGTGTTAACAATGTACACCTGGTTTGGCTAGTTTGGCTGAAAAACCGGTTTTCGACACCAACTTTTGTTATTGTTTTAACAGTTACATTGTTATAACAATAGAAACAAATCTAAGTTGGCATAAAAAATGGTAATTTAATTAATTAACAGGTAATTAATGAATTAATATTTGAAAAACTGTATTAACATCAAGTGTCATCTACTGCAAGTTTAAAAAAATTTATTTGAACTTGATTGGATAAATTGAAAGTATTTTATTAACGAGTGAAAATTTGGACAAGATATATATATTGTTATGAATTTTGTATACAATAATGTAAATAATTTGTATTTGGATGTGCAATGCCTTTATATTACTGTATGCTATATTTATTTCATATTAAAGTTGTAATATTCACAAGCAACGCCATCCCTTACGTTATAATGGCGATTCAATGGGAACTTGGTGAAATATTGGCGATAAAGCCAAGTTGGCATCATTTATGGCGACCAACTTGGCTACTTTGGCGACCATGTTGACGAGTTCAGGACTCTCTGGATTCTTCTAGAAATTAGTAGAGAAATCCACTAATTTCACGATCTATGACACGAGCGCATCTTTCCGGAACTTTCGGTCCCGGCTATAAATAGAGTGATACTCGCCGCAAGAGTCGTGGCCGAGTGGTCTAGGCATCGGATCATGGCTAGCGTGTCATGAGTTCGATCCTACTACCACTAAAGATCCGTCGTGTAGGAGAGCGATGCACGTTAAATCTGTCGAGAGCTCAAACGTCCTCCCGTTGGTGTGGTGTGGTAGTTAGGAGAGGGGGTGCCAGCTCAGGTGTTGTCCGCGTCACTTGACCATGGTTCAAAATTACGTGGACCGTCGCAAAAAGCCCTCGTGTTGCTAATCAGTGCGACAATATTCTCTCACTCACTCGCCGCAAGAGTCAGTCTGGTTTCAACAAGCGAGTAGTGAGTCTGATTTTAACCAGCGAGTAGTGAGCATTGTTTTGATTAGCGATTAGTAGACCTGCCTTGAACTTGATCAGCTCGGCTCTGCTTGTGAATAGTCATTTACATACGTGTATTTTAGACACTGCTTATTGTGTCTGAGTGCTGTTGAAGGTGTGAAATCCTTCTGTTATTTATTCCGTGAATTTTGCTGCTGAATCCTGTATTTCAAGGATTGATTTTCGACAATAAATACTCATTGCCCTTAAAGAATTGCCTTGTTATTTACGACTGATTTTGCATAAAATCTTTGAACCCCGATCTACGTAACAATATATATAAATAAAAATATATATATTAAGATAGAGTGAGCTAATAATAGGAATTGAATAATGTTTCACATGAAAAAAAAGATATATGCAAGTGCTACAATTAAGTGATATGTTTAGAACTTTTTATATGCTTTAGTTTGATTTAAAAAAAGACATCCCTTAATATTTTCATGTCAGTAATATGTTTTTTGTTTTGTTTCAGAGTTCGTGAGAGAGATGATAGTAGTTATGCTCTGTGTTTGAGTCATTCTGGACGCATAAAGCATTATAAAATTGATGTTTTGCCATCTGGAGAATTTGCTATTCAAGACGGGCAGCGGTTTCCTAGCATCATGGCTGTAATTATCATTTTAATTCTTAATCTTTGCTTTTATGTAAATGTTGAAGTTAATTGGGTTATGATAAATTAATGTTTATACAGGTAAGCCTCCTACTACACGGTACTTGTGCAACGCGATTTCGCTGCAACGCGTTTCAGATATTGAGTATTTTTTTCCATAACTTTTTTCTGTTAATATCTACACGTCACTGGTGATGTGTAGATATGAACTCCTACAACGCGATTTCTTATAACGCGTTTTTTTTTTGAGGAACGTATCTAACGCGTTGTAGGAGGCTTACCTGTATATAATTATATCAACCATCAAATCTTATTCTTTAAAAATAAATTTCAATGTTTCAAAAATTCAATTCCCATAGATTCCCATTGAACCATGTTTCAGTTTTAATAGGTGGTAAATTAAGTTTTAAACTGGAGAAAAAGATTTTTGCTGAAATTAATTGTAATTAAATATTATTCTTGTAAAAAGAATCTGATTTTGTTTTGCAAATTAAAGTGAAATTAGATGTCTCTTATCTTAGCTCAGATTCTGTAACAAATCTAATATATCTTTTAAAGGCTTTGATTTTATGTAAATTTTCCTTATTCTGCTTATGCTAAGCTATTTTTAAATAGGAGTTGATCAAAATTTCAAACTTAATAATACATTAAGATCTATATTAAAAATATTATGTTCTATTATTAAAAATTTTTTTGTAGTGCAGGAGGAATTACAGTTCATATTCAGTGGCATAACAGAGAACATTAGGGCTCTCCTGCAAAGTTAGGTTTTGGGCCTAAAGCCCAAATACATATTTGGAGTCAGTCAGACTTTGGACCCCCTCTCCCCGCAATGGGGGGGGGGGTATGTTACGCCACTGTTCATATTATCTGGAAATGTTAAGTCTTTAAAGTATCTGCACTTTTTAAAAGGTTGTGTTCAAATTATGCTTCTAGTACTTGATGCATTAATTCTTGAAAATTTGTATTTCTTTTTTTCTTTGGAATTTTTTTTTTCTTTTTAGAATGAGTTAGTTGTATATAAATTAAGTTTATATTGTAAATCAAAGTAAGTTATATCATTAATATAAAATTTAATATTAAATGTATTTAATCATTTTAATACGGTTTGCTTCTTAGTTAAATGTTTAATTTTTATGTTATATTGTAGCTATTTGTTTTCTTTGTATTTGATAAATTTTCCCAGTGTTATTTAAAAATTCTATTTATTCTTTTTTGACCTTGAATACTCAATCTAGTATAGTAAAAAAGTTGCATTGGAAGTGGTAAATTTCAATACTTTGCTATGAAATCTTGATCTTTGACTTAAAAAGTATTTTATAAGTAGATTTTGTATGTCCAAATATCTTTCTTTTTTCTGATTATCACAATTGATGCTTTCTTATTTTTTTTATTGATTGTCTATTGGGAGAGTCAAGAGTTAGGTATTTAATTCTTTCTTTGTTTTGTAAATTTGGTTTAAATTGAAAAATAGGTAGTAAACAAAATTCAAAAGCTGTAAAATGTCTTTTGAGTTTCTAGTGTTGGTGACAGAAATTTAGAAAATGATTTAACTCGTATAATCACCAGTTTTCTTTTTAACCGATACAATATAATTTTTTGAATGAAATTAGGAATCCATTCGAATTGTTTAATTATATTTTCTTATCTTTACAAATGTATGCTTGCATTGCATGAAATTGTTAAGCATTCCAAAGTATATGAAAAATACTACTATAATTTATTGCTTAATTATTAATTTAGATGCTCAATGAACTGTTCAATAATTGTTTGTTATTTAAATTTTTATAATTGTTAATCTTTTTTAATCGTTTGGATACATTTTTCAGCTTGTAAGTCACTACACTTTATTCAGTGATGGCCTCTGGTGTTCCTTACAAGACCCTTGTGTGGTTCCTCCTCGTCGGTCGAGTGATAATAGTGCATCACGGTCACGGACTTCTGATAGTGCAACCGACAACAGGACTAGCAGTTCTAATCATCATCAAAGTGGTGGCAGTAGTGGGACTCTGGAGAGAAATAAAACTTCTTCCCTGCGTCAGGGATCGGCAAACACGGATGGTAACTCGCCTCCTTCCAAGACGAGTCGATTCCTTAATAGTCTCAACCAGCGGAAGTTGTTCTCCAAAATATTTTCCACTGTCGCACCACAGTTCACACAGACTCTGCCACAGAATGCTAGCCTGTCCAATCCATCCTCCTCTCATAGACGGACTTTGTATCCATCACTCAGTGACGATAACCTGGAGGGCGGGGACCTCACACGGTCAGTGCGTGCACGCTTGTCGCCTGAGCTCATTGGTCATCATCCTTCGACCCCTCCAACTTGCTCTCGCAAGAGTTCCTTGGTGAATGATGTTGCTTTCAAGGAGGGGAAGAAGGGAAACATTCAAAAAGCTTCAAGCTTTGATTTTTTGCCAGCATTTTTGTCATTGTTTATATATGGTGATGGAACAGTCACTTCTGAGAGAAAGAGCAAGAAAGGTACACCTGAGGCATCCCACCGCAAGACCAAGATAGAGAGAGACAAGTTTATGGATAGTCAAGCCAACTGCAATGGTCACAGCTTACCAAGAACCATCTTGGAGGATGGTAACAGGACCCGTAAGTCTGTACCTGTGCCAGCACCACGACTGTCTCTGGCCAAGAAGCCATGTAAGTGGAATGGACCAGTATATGCAAACCGGGAGGCACTGGCCAGTACAGGTCGTTCCATTAGCTTAGGAGAAGATGCCTCAATGGAGGAAGCTGTATGCGATAAACCTGTTCAGAATGGCCTACCTATTCCTCAGCCATTCATTCGAAGTGCCTCATCGCCATCTGTCGTCTCCCATGCGAGGATACGAAGCCAGCTTTCGTCCATTCCAATGCGACTGTCCTCCTCAGAGGGGGGATGCTGTGAGCCAGTGCTTGGAGTGGTCAGAGCTTCCTCATTAAATAGTCAACTAGATGGTCATCCCATTCCCAAGCCCAGAAAGAAGTTGCCCGTTACAGAGAACAGGACAGAGACCAGCTGTGACTCATGTGCCTCAGTAGACAGTAGTACTTCTCCCACATTGACGGAGATTTCGGAAGTAAGTTGGGTTTGATATTTAACAAACCAAGTTTGATTTATTGTTCTTTTAATTAAATGGATCTTGAATAATTTTTCTTACAATGTACATTTCTTTCCATTATATTTCATGACTTTGAAATATCATGCAAACTATTAAATATAAGTTTGAGTATTTTAAAATCTTTTGTTTGTTTCGGAGTAACATTTTCTCTTCATTATTTTAGTTTGAGTTATTTTTTTTTCATCTCTCACATAAATTAAATTTCTATTTTTAATAAATCCTATTAATAATTGTTTCACAAGGAAGCTCTGTTTTGATTATATTAAAATAATATTTAGCATGTCAAATATATATTCTATAATTTTTGGTCACATTTCAAGTATTAAAACTATCTTCTTTATAATTCAACAGTTTGGAATTGAATCATTTAGTGAAGACATTTTTCCAAGTGATATTGCTACTGAAGAGAAAGATTTGCTGCAAGACAGTGGTTCTTCTTCAAAGTTGGAGTCCAATACTCAAGCTCCTGCTGCTTCAAATACTGATGAGATCACTGTCATCTCCGATCTTTACAAAGACTTCACTCCTGTTAATGAGGATGTTATTAATGATGATTCCATCAACAAGACAGATGCCTACCTGTCCATGAATGGGGGATTGGATGACGCATCCTCAGTGTACGCCACTCTTAGTGGCAGCAGTGATGTCATTTGTCTGCTTAGCAATGATGTTCCGTCTCCACCGTCTTCCACAGCTGCAAATCAAGGGACTCACTGTCCAGAGGGCATTTTAGTTGATATAGGTAATTTTTAACCTTTCAGTTTCATTTGAATCAAATTTTTTTAAAGGTGAGGTTGTGTCAACTTGATTGGTAAAAAATAAATTTTGAGATTAGTGCAATTTGGAGTCTCAGTTATGAGGATAGAAGTTTAATGAATAAGATTCTAGTTTGGTTTGTTTGTCTATGGTCTAAAATTAGATAATCCTTTAGTTAAAGTCTATTGTAATATCAATAAAATTAAATTGGAAACATCCATACTCCATGTGGAAAGTATTTAACTGGTGGGGGATAATGATGAATTCTGATTCATTTGGAATCATCCATCTTGTTGACATCAATTGTAACTGTAACAAACAAGAACATCTTGAGGTATAAAGTAGCCCTTAAAAAAAGGACAGATTCTGTTCAAGATATAAACCTTTTTTGTAAAAAATGTAAATTGTTATCCTAATAATAAATTGCATACAATTATTGTCTTATAAACTATCCTGATACATTTGCAGCAAATGGAATGAAAATTGTAGTAAAATAAATAAGGATTGCAAAACATTTCAATATCCTATCATTCTTCTTATATATAATTTGGCATTTTTTTATTTGAAATGTTTTTTGGACAAATAAAAGTACCCATATCCAGTTTTTCAAATAAATTGCTTTTTGATTTCTTTATATTCAGCATGTCAAGTAATATAAGTATAATTTAGAACGAGAAAGGAAAACCATGGGTTAATTTGAAAAAAATTTTTGTGTCTAATTTTTTTAAATCAAAGTTCTGGTGCATTTTTTAAAAAATGTTTTTTAATATGCATATTTTGTTTTTAAATATACATCACATTTAAAAATTTTTATGTGATTAAGTTAACTGCTTCTTCTAACAAAAGTTCATTGTAAGATTTTCAAAAATTTAAGTTTGTACTTAAATAATTATGATATTTTTTGGCATGATTTTGTAAGTATATTGTAATAAGCAAAAGTTAGTTTGATTTTAATTCATTATATTTTTTTACTGTAAAAAAAACAAACAAAAATCATGTAATTCCTTGCAATTAAAATTAAGTTTGATAAAATTTCTAAAAACATTATATTCTAATTTATTTTGAAATTTTATTGATTAATATTTTTAATTTAAAAAATGCTATATAGAAACTTAATGTGAATACATTTTTTAAATTAAGCAATTTTCATCCATGATGTGATGAATTTCTGTTAAGAGTAAATGGAATATTAGATGATAAAATAAAATTTCAGAACTTAAAAAATTTGTAATTTTTATTCTGTTGTTCAAGGAAGAGCAAAATTTCTTAAGAATTATAATTACTTATCTGGAAAAATTCATCATTTTTAATGATTTGAAGGAAACTAACTTTTAATACTAATGGATTAAAATATATTAACTGGAACACCGAAGCAAAATTTTTGATTTTTCTCTCCTACATATCATATTTAAGTGTGGGATTAATTATCCCACACTTAAAACTTGCTAAAAGTTTTAAGTTTTCTAAGACTTTACTTGAAAGGTTTTGGGTTTTTGCAAAATTAAAAGTAATGTAATTAACATTTCTTCTCATTTTGCAAAACCCAGGATTTTTTCTTCTAATTTTGCATTTCAAGCATTGAATTAAAATGCCTGAAATGTTTTAATATATAATATTTTCTCCTTATGATGTTATATGTTTGTACCTAGGTATGAATCTTTTTAAATTTGAAAAAGTTGCTAAATATTAATTTAAGATTTAATTGTTATATACTTTTTTAAAAATTTTTGTTGCTGCTGGTGATACAGACCATTATCCTTATGCCGAACACAGATCAAAAATGCAAAATATAAATAAAAATGTAAAATACATCTTACACAGAAACAGAAATATCAAAAAATAATATTTAACAGAGGAACTGAATAAAGCATCTCTAGCCTCCCAGTATTGGGAATAGATGCAGTTCTTTGTGTAAGTTGAACAGTCAGGGAGATTATCAGAGATTGGATCAGGGAGATTGCCACACTACTGCAGCAGAGGAATCAGCAGTACTATCCACTAATCAATTACATACTAGATACTTGAACTAATTTGTCGTCTATCCTTAATTTCAAATTTTCGTACATTTTCTTCCAGTGATTTATTAAATATAGAAGGTCAGGTTTGCTATTAAAAAATGGCCCACTGTAAGGGCCCATATAGTTTATAATTTTAACTGTAAATCTACTTGTTGCACATAATTTGAAAAATGTTAATTGTTCATATCATATAATCCATTTGTTCCCCCCCCCCATTATATTTTTTAAAAAATATCTGGAGTTAGATTTGACATTTTAACTATTTTAGACCATCCTCTGCCTAATTTTTTAAAATGGCAGAAATGTGTAATGCAAGATTTCAGTTTTAGAAGTTAGTTAACTATGTCTGTTTCATTTATTTATCATTTAACATCTCATTTAGTTCTCTTTTAATGATTACATTAATTTCATCCAAATATGATAAAAGTACTTAAATTATTAAGTGTATTCTCCCCCCCCCCCACTTTTTTTTGACAACTGTGCTTTGATATTTTTTTAGAAATTATTGTGTTGATTTCAAATACTCTTTTATTTTTAAACTTTACAGACTAACTGTACATTTATTTTCTCCATTAGGCATTAGTGATGAAAGCACTTTGTCCAGGGAGGAATCAGAATTGGCTTATCTTACCTTGAGGCAGTGCCGTAGAGGTCCACTCAATTTGGACCATAAAGCTATAGATTTAAAAGAAAAAATAGGTATTTTTATATATTTATTAAAAAGAGATATTCTTATTGTAACATGGGTCTTGCCCTTTAATTTTTTCAATGAATTAATATCAATATGTAAACATGGTAGCCAAGGGGTGATGATTGTAAATTCAAGGCCCATTGTAGTTCCAAGTTCTGGTGCCACTAAAGACCCACTGTACAGGGATTGATGTACGTTGAATCTGGGGCTCAGTCCTTATGTTGGCATAGTGTGGAAGTTTTGAGAGTGGTCAGTGCAGTTCAGATGTCACCCTCATCATTTGACTGCTGCTCAAAATTATGGAATTTAACACCAATACCTTTGATGTTTCAAAATTCAATGTTAATGAACAGTACTTTTCTGTTAGCTGGGTGTGAATGTCGCCAGTTGTAAATGTTGTAAATCAAATGCGAGCCAAGTTGCCAAGTGAAGCGAATTGCAATACAGTCAATGGAATAAAAGTTGAAAATGTTCAATTATAAACAAATATTTATTAATAGTAAGCAAAACAATATTTAGATAGAACAAAAAGGCAGTGTCTCATTTAATGTTTCTGATTGCGGGTTGCATTCTTTGCTAATATACCTTTCTCTTGAAAAAACGACTGCATTTTCAGTTCTGGCTAAATCTCAAATTTTCATTTTTTAAAACAAAAATTAAGATGCTAGAAAGAAAGGAAAATATGCTTTGTTTTGAATGAATTCAGACAATAGAGCACATGGTCCCAAACGAACATTCCCCTTATGGTTGTAAGCAATTTAGTTGAATTCTACATTATTTGGCGACTTTTTGCTTGCGCCCAGATAATGGAAAAGTACCTAATAAACTATGGGTTTAATTCCATTTAACCAGTATTTTTTCTCCTCAATTTAGTTTACTATCATAAAAACTAAAATATCTATTCACCACTTGTTCTTAGGTTCTGGAATTTTTTGTGATGTTTTCAAAGGGGTGTATTCCTCTGGACCTATTGAAGTGCAATTTGCAATAAAAACTCTGAAGAGCAGCAGTGTGCCTAATCCAAAGGTAAGGCTGTTATCATTATTGTATATGTGTGTGTGTTTTATGTTAATTATAAATACTGCTAAATACGTCTTATACAGTAGCTTTATTAGTTTCTTCTTGAACCTTTTAAGGTAGTTCAGAAGTTAATAAAAACCAATTGAATTTTCCCCCTTAATTTTAGTTATTATATGAGGTGTCTTTATGCAGAAAATCTTTTTCATTCTAGATTTAACGTCCCTTGAAGAAAAGAACACACTAAATTTCTTAAATACTCTAAAATGGACACTAATTTTTATGGCCATGTTATAAAATAATTTTACTTGTAACTTCAAATAAGAAAAATTTGTTTTACTTTAATACTTTGAAATGCTTTAAAAGAATTTATCAAAATGTCATACTTTTTTACATTTTTAAAAATTATTTATAAATTAATTTTTCATAGCACAAAAAATGATTGTAAATGCATAGTATTTTTGGTTTGTGATATTTTTTCATGGAAGAATTCTTTCCTTTCCCCCTCCAAGCTATTTAAGAGAGTGCATGATCGTCTTAAATGCTATTCCTTACCCATTTTTTTAAAAAAAAGAAATTCTTATTCAAGAGAAGGATTGCCATATTAAAAGCACAAATTTAATTTACAAAGTTAATATAAAATAATTCTACTTATCAGTTGTATTTAATTAAAATAAATTTTACATGTCGGGGTATACTAAATATTATCCTTGATCTGCATCTATCTCTAAAAAAATTTTTTTTTATTATCATGGCCAAATATTTTCTGAAAACTTTGCAAAATTATTAAATATGTATGTAAAATTAATCAAATTATTATAAATTTCATATTTTTTTATTGTTAAATGTTGGCTTAACTTTTTAAAAACATTGTTAGTTTCCTGATTTTAATCAATTCTAAAATTTAATTTTTTGTTGAAATTTATTTATATACAAAATATTTTATATTCTTATATGCATATTAAATTTCCTTTGTTGATATGTTTTTTAAAGTATACGTTCATTACCATTGTGTGTGTAGATGAAAACTATGTGGAATTCTTTGCAAATAAATTTGAAAATAAATTGTTTGAAGTAATGCATTTATATATTGTTTGTTTTCGAAATAACTAAATTTTTCAATGGCATTTGGGATTTAAAATTTTTTTGGGGATTTTTTGTGTACCTGAAGATGTATATTGTAATACAGGTAGAAGTGAGATTATAAAAGTGAAATGATATATATATATATATATTTCAAAAATATACACAAACTAGTTGTTAACCTGAGATATCTATAGTCATGATAGTATAAAGTCCTAGCCACAGTAGTACTAAAGCAATATATATAAAGAAGTGAAATGCAAATCCAAAATTTTATGATGTTGTTTTTTGGGGTAATAATGTGCATGCATAAAGTTACCTTTGAAATCTGTGTCAATTAAATTTCAGTTTTCTGTAGGTGGAATTTCATATCTTCAGGAATTCACTATGAATGTTTTTAAAATGACATTATTTAAAGAGTTAAGTTGTGATTTGCAAAAAAGTTTGTTAAAACCAAGAGAGTTTGCTCTAGTATGGTTTGATTGAACATATCTATTTTTTCAAATAGTTCAAACCTGATTAAATGGAATATCACCGTTTATTTTTTATTTTCCTTGTAAAAACTACTTCTGATTAATTTGTCTCTGTCCTTTTTTTTATTTTTTATTTTCCTTAATTTTAGAGTGAAATTCTGAAGGAAGCTCAAACAATGATTGCTCTTGACCATCCACATATAGTGAGATTAATTGGTAAATACTTTTCTAGTAATTTCCTGTTTCTTTTTGAGATAAGACTTTTTACACTAATTTTATTTTTAATTTTGCACAGAAATAAAATTAGAACCTAACCTTTTATATAAATTTGCAGCGTGTTTGACATTTCTTATAAATAATTTTGTGTTATTGAATTAGAAATAAAGTATTTATAAGCTCAAATGTGATTAAAAATTATTTTTGTAATATTTAATTACCAAATGTGAATTGTACAGGCTCTACCAATACTTAATTGTTAATAAATACTTCTCTTATTAATAAGATTTTTTTTATAAGTTTTAAAACTGATATAAATTTTTTTAATGATAAATTTTTTTTTAAAAAAAACTCTTTTTATTTTCATTTTTTTAATTACTAATTTTTTATTTTCAGGTGTTTCTGATAGTAATGCTTTTATGTTAGTTATGGAATTGGCTCCTTTGGGACCTCTTAGCAAATATTTAAGAATTCACAGGTTAGTATATTTGTCCATGTATATTAAAATAAATATTAAAGTAAAATTATAAATTTTTTTCAAAAATAGAAAAATTTGTTTATAATTTTATGTACAAATGTGTTGCGTGTGCTGCCATAGCAAATAAAATGGCTCAAAATGGAGGATTTTCCAGATAAATTACTATTTTTGATTTTTCTCACAAATTGATGTTAAAAACCTTTTCTTCCTATTTTTAAAGCACTCACTTCCTCGATTTTCTTATTCTTTAAGTATCAATTAAAAAAATCTTTGCTGCTTCATTTTGACTTCTTTTTGGATATATTTACTGTATTCTTATTTTAAATATACTACTTATTTTAACAAAGTCATATTGTAGCATTATGGTAACCTTGATGTATTTTTTTAGATTTTCTAAATCTATTAATTTTTCAATCTTTTATTGACTTAAATGTTACTTCATGAAAAAAATAAAGTGAAAATTTTTTATGTAGAGCAATTTCAAAGAAAGTATTTCGATAATAAAACTCTGTTTTGAAAAAAATGTTCATAATTAATCTTATTATTTATAGCTCATTAAATATATAGAAAAGGATTCTGTTTTAAATTAGGCTTCTGTGTTTCTTGGTAAAACCTTTTTTTATTTTAATAAATATTGTTTCCTTTTGTCTTGTAGGGAAGTCAGCACTTGTGAAATTCTTGTGCTCATGCTTCAAGTGGCTTCTGCAATGGAATACTTGGAAAGCAAGCAGTTTATTCACAGGGATCTGGCAGCTCGAAATGTGCTTTTGGTTAATGAGAGTTTTGTCAAAATCAGTGATTTTGGAATGTCTAGAGCTCTAGGTTTAGGAAAGGAATATTATCGAGTAAGTATAAATTTTCTAGTGAAACTTATTCGAAATTCAGTTTTTAAAATATTTGAATAATTTTTATGTATTTATTTTTGCAAAAGTATAAATTAATATTTGTGGGTTACTGCTGATTAATTTGGTTAATAGTACTTTTTATTGAGAAATTTGTAGTACTTATTTCTAAAGTGGATTTATTATAATTGTTTTATTTTTTTTTTCTATTTTTAGTGTAAATTGATTGATTGTGCTTAGTTTATAATTTGTATAAAGTATGGTGTGTTATTAATGGGATCTAAGAAGTTTGTTTCATTTGTTCTCTGACACATGGATGTCTTTAGAAATAAGCTGACCAATTTGCTTACAAAGATTGCCACCAAGCAGGAAATTGACATTTCTGTTAATATTCCTATATCCTTTTACAAGGAGGTTAGGAGAGAAAAAATGGCTGAGTCTTGGAGCCAAGAATATCTCATTTGATATAAAAGGAGCTTAACAAAGAAATTTTTTCCATCTGTTTAGAGATTTTCATGCTATCATTTTTTTACTAATTACAAAACAACCCAATTTCTTACTGGTCATAGAAACTTTAAAAGTCACCCATCTGGTATAGTAGTTAGCGACACTGACTACTGTTCCATAGGGCCTGAATTTGAATCCTGGAGAAGGCATGGATGTTTGTAAATGTATAGTGCCTTTGCAGCATAGGGGTATTCTAAATAACCATCGAGCTGCAAGTTCTCTCATGAGGTTGGTGGAAGGGGAAGAGAGGTGGGAGGCCCCTGACCACTTCCAGGATGTTCTCCCTCAAAATCGGAGTGGAACCGAGCCAAATCGTACTGTCACCTGCATGGTGCTCAAAGCTACGGCTAACGACAGGCGTAAAACTAGCCTTTTGCCATGATGAATTTTGTGGGCTTCGATCTGACTATGTCAGACAGGTGGCATTAGCAACAACAACTTTAAAAGTTATTTGAACTAACTTAATTTGGTTCCATCATCTTCCTGCAATTGCAGTACTGTGGCTAGGAAAATGTGGAACATGTGCTCCTTCTGTGTTTCAAGTTTGTCAGAGAAATAAAGATTCTAATGTACTCTCAAAGGCATTAATATAAATTGGCCTCCAGATTTTCACCTACTTATTTCCACCAGAAGTGCTTTCGACAGTTTCTGTAAATTCAATGTAATAATTTGAAATCCCTTTGTAGTGCATAAGGATTTTTGTACATGTTCTCAATAAAAAAAAAAGTTTAAAAAAATGAATTGTTTGGGATCTACAATTGTTTTTATTTGTACTATAGGCTGAAACTGCTGGTAAGTGGCCCTTGAAATGGTATGCTCCAGAATGCATTTATTATTTCAAATTCAGCAGCAAGTCTGATGTTTGGAGCTATGGGGTTACACTTTGGGAAGCAGTATCTTATGGAGAAAAGCCCTATCAAGTAAGTAAGAAGTACTTTAAAATGAAAGACCATTTGTTTTAAAGGTACTAGTTTTTCTTCTAAAAGCAGTTATGTGCAAAGCTTTCACATAACATCTTGCTGCTCTTATATTGTGTCTTATTTTCTTTTGTGATTCTTCAGGGAATGATTGGGAGAGACATTTTGAGGATGTTTGAGCGCAATGAAAGGCTGCCCAAACCCGAGTCCTGCACAGACTCTGTGTATAATGTTATGAGAAAATGTTGGCTGTATAAGTAAGTTAGCAATGCTCGTTGTGAATTATTTTAATCTGCTGCTTGTGTTTCTAAGATGTGTTGAGATTATTAGAAGTTTCTGTCTTAAACTGCATCTAATAACATATTTATAGATTATGATTTATTTATGTGATTTAAAATATATTTTAGAATTTATAAATAAATAATAGAAATTTAATATTTAATACCAAAAATATTTAATTTTAAAGATATTGTGGCAATTATAAGAATAAAATTTATAATTAAGTGCATGGTTTAAATTACATGTTTGGAATGCATTCATAAAAGTTTTTGAAGAAGAAAAAAAGGAAAATTAGTTGGTTTTACATGCATTTATATGCTTAAAAAAAACTTGTTTCATTGTATTCCATTTTTAATCTGGAACAAGATTTTGTGTTGGATAACTGCAGAGATGTGTGTGCATTACACACTCATTTGGGAACATCTTAATAGAACTCTTTACTGTGTGAAATAATTTTATATATATATTTAAACCAAATATTTCAATGAATGTTTTTGAGAATAGTGAAACATTATCATTTAATATACCACCAACCATAATTAAGGAATTTTGTGTGTAAGTATAATTTATAATTAAAAAAAGCCCAAGATTGGGAAATACAGATGTTTGTATATTCATGTAATCTGCATAAAATGGAATTTATACTCATGTTCAAAAAGTTATTTGTTTCAGAAATGCCTTTCATTGTTTATTTGAATGATCTTTTAAAGAATTGATTGATTTTTCTTCCCTAGAGCGGAGGACCGACCTTCTTTCACCGAGATTTATGAAATGCTAAAAAGTTGCATTGGAACCAATATCTAAAGTGCACTTGCCTGTTCAACTCATCTTACGAGACAACTTGGTACATCTGGTGTCAAGAGACATGAACTGGTTTTCTATATCTCGCTCTCAGGAAACTCATTTTCATTCCATTGTGGACAATTCTCCTCCCCATGTGAACATTCTATTGAATGCTGCATTCATTTTTTCACTTGTGCAATGTCACCGTAGTCCTAACACTATTTTTGTGGTATGTACAGTTTTGCATTCTGTGTGGGACGATATTTGTAAACAAACGTCATTTATAACACTGATTGTACAGAGGGCAAGTGTCTGGGACATATCTGCCCGATTCTGCTTCAAGTACCGCCATCAGAACGCATTGATGCTCTAGTCATGATAGGAACAGCCATTTTTTACCTTCTGTGTCTGTTCTTTGACAAAAAAAAAATGGTGTTAATTATAAAAAAAAATTATTTTCAATTATTTCATTATATACGTCTGTGTTTTTTTATTCAAGAAATAAAAAGTGACCAAAAGCTTTATCTCCTGTCTCTTGATTTTTTTTAAATATGTGTCTTATTTTTAATTTTAAAGAAGCCTTCTGAAATTATTTATTGATGTTCGAAAATTTTACAAGAATCGAATGCCAGTTAAGGTATTGTCACTTGACTATGAGTCAAAATTACAAGTTCATCACCAATAGCTCTTATGTATCTTTAAAATGCAGTGTTAACAATCAATAAACCTGAAAATGGTACAAGATGTTTAAATTACAAAGTATTAAATGCTGAAATTACATTTTCAGAGGCATACACAAGAGGAAGGGGGGTCAAAGCCCCCATGAACCAATAGGTTTTTAACCATAGAGATTACCTCTCGGTACTTTCATCTATATGGTTTGTAGAATGTAACCCCGTAAGAGAGGGCTGTGTGCATCACTGTACTGTTTTGAGCTGTTCGGAATAATAAAGTAGTTATAACTAAAACGTCAATTTTTTGAAATATCAATATAGGTAAAGATTTTTTAGAAAGTGTTTAAATAACAAGCTGAAAGTTAGTACTTCTAGATTTGATATTATGATTCTCCTTTATAGTTCATTAAAAATTCATTCTTTTTATTTACGTTTTAAACAACGCAGTGTATTGAATCATAAGCTGTGAGTTTATTTTTCGCTGTGTGAATAAAAAATGGATATTTCTTTAGTTATCATCAAAATTTGTAAGTTAAGTTAATGTAGCTATAATGCAAGCTATTTTCTTATTTTTTTGTAACTTCCTTAGTATGAAAATTTTTTTTGTGTATTTTAATGTATTATTGCTTCAAATTTTCAACAACATTAGTTTTGCAGAGATAGCATTGTATATCAGCATTAATTCATACTATGCATCATGAAATGTAAATGCTGTTTGTAGTTACTGAAATGCATGTGAATCAAATTATTTTATGTATTTTGTTTTCAGTTAAATTTAACTCTAAATTAAGCAACAAGCTTTTGTACCTCATTTTATTTAGCTGAGTGAGGTCTCTGTATAGGTGTGAAGGATGACTCATTACTTTCATAATTAGAGCTGCCCATGCGGTATAGTGGTTAGTGACGCTGACTGTGGTGCCGTAAGGCCTGGATTCGAATCCCCTATATGTTTGTAAATGTATAGTGCCTTTGTGGCATGGAGGTATTCTAAATAGCCATTGAGCCAAAAGTCCTCTCATGAGGTTGGTGGAAAGGGAAGAGAGGTGGAATGCCCCTGAGGTGTTCTTCCTCAAAATTGGGGTGGAACCGAGCAAAATCGTACTGTCACCAGCATGGTGCTCAAAGCTAAGGCTAATGACAGGTGTAAAAATCAAGTCCTTTGCCACAATGAATTTTGTGGACTTTGATCTGATGTTACTGTCAATCAGGTGGCATAAGCAACAACTTAAAATAATTAAAGCTACATATTTAAAGTTGTTTGCATATTTTACTTTCAATATTGCTTTTTACTATTAACTAAACTCAGTGGCACAACAGCACGTGAGGGCCAAAGCCTACTGTGCCCAACTTAGTTTTCATGACCTTGGGCACTGAGGTGCATGAGCAGATGTTCCAGTCAGATGGTCAGTCTAATGTGAAACCTCCAGTGTTTAGTTCCTAAACAGCTTTGGTATTCATTTATTGAACCACTGCAAGGATGAAAGGCTGAGTTGACCTTGCCCAGCCCATTATTTGAACCCCTGACCTGTGGCGTGGAAGTGCGTTATGCTACCACTCAGTCATTGGACTTGCTTTTGACAATATTTAATGCAAAAATACTTAAAAATATTTAATTTAGGTGCTGTTTTAAAAGAATAGGTTACATATTTTTTTTGTTTTGTTCATGCTTTGGATTTATGATAAATTTTTTAAAATGTGATAATAGTGTCATATTTGTTTTATAATTCCTGAAGTTATTTGAATTATACTAGAAAAGGACATAAAAGGAATCCTTGATTGATTTAAAAAATAATTTTTGTTTGATCATAATTGGTAGATAGTTTATTAATGTCATATTGTAAAAACACAGAGATCATTGGTGATAGTTCTCATAATTTTGAATCATGAACTAGTGGCTAGGATGATACTTAATCTCCATACTTCCACGCCATGCCAATATTAGAACTTTCAGCAGTGGTGTAATGTATGTGTCGCTGCATCCTGGGAAGAAGGCCCAAATGTGTGTGTGTGTGTGTGCCAAGTACATACTGATGCCAGCTACAATCCTTTATAAGATCTGGCTTAAGGCACGAAACCTGACTTTTCAGGGGGGCCCTAATATTCACCATTACACTACTGACTTTTATCCTCATCAGACTTAAAGGGCATTAACTTGTAATTATGCTGCAGGATTTGACCAATACCAAGACTTGAAACCATTACTTTATTTGTTTGATTTTGAATTGTATTGATAACATTTGCTTATTTTTAACTTTAAGTAGTCTTGTTATTTACATTGCTTGCTGTTACAGTCAAATTATATATTTTTCAGTTTAAGTGTTAAGGCTCTTTTGTACCAACTTTGTAAGTAGCAAGCGACAGTGGTGTTCACAGACTACTTTCAAATTAGGGGTTATATTTTTTTAAAAAAAATGTAGGTGAAAGCACTGAGATGTAATCTTTATGCTAAACATTAAAAATCTGCTGGTCTAAGAGAAGGTTTTGAACCTCCTTACCCACTCCTTTGTGTATCCCACTTGCAAGCAGTGAAGAACAGCCAATGAGAGGCTTTCGGTGTGGAAATTGTGGCCAACTTTGCCACTTGCTGCTTAATGCTTTGCTGTGAATGAACCTTAACTTCAAGAATACTAATAATAAATTATTAATATTCTAAGAAAATTAAATTCTAGATGTCTTTTAAAGAAGTCTTTTAGAAATTTTTCACTTTTTTTTATAATTATATAGGTAAAACTGCTAAACAGATGCTTTGGCAGCATGAAATATTTTAAATCTGTATATGAAGATAATCCTGCACATTTATTTAATATGGTCATGTATCAACCTTAAGATTGTTAAAAGGTGCATGACTGTCGCTAAATAGCTCTTTTGTTGATTTAGAGCAATGCTATACAAATTAACCAAACAATATGCCATGATATTAGTTGTATTTCCTTATAAATTCATAATATTATTTTTGAGGATTTTAAGACACAGACTCTTGTACCAGTAAGCCTAGTTTCAAAGTGATTCCTTGAAATCTAAAAATTGAAACATTTTATAATTTGAGTATATTTCGTATATACTCTTATATTTCTTTTATATTTATTGCATTAAATTAGTGTTATTCAGGTTCTGTTTTTCTTTTCAATATCAAAATTTAAAAGTTAAATAAAATTAGAGCTGTTTTTTAACCTAATTTAAAGCAACCTGCTCCAAACCCTAAGTACATTTATTAAATAAGAAAACTCCCAATTTTCATATAAAAGTGTGAGCTTGCAATGCAGACATTTATTCATTGTACAACATTTTTTTTTTAAAGTTTAGAAAAATTCCTTATAGAAATATATAATTTTTTGCTCCAGCTTTACGATGCAGAAAATTATGTTTGAACACACTATATCAGAAAGTAAATTATTGCAAATTTAAAATTTTTGACTTCCATTATATATATTAACAAAAACATCATATGAGTTCGTTAAATGTAAAAAAATCAGCTTCATATCATTTAGCAATTTATTTAAAAAATTCAATTAAAAGAAATTTTTAAAAAAAATAATTTGATTCAAAATGTTGGCATAAGATCTGCATAATATGTTCATGGAGTTAAATTTCATTTGTTTTCAATGACATGAATGTAGATTTTATTTCAAATAATATTGGTAGAAAGTAGGTTTTTTGTTTGATAATTGGGCTTTGGGAATGTGAAATGATGTCATCTCCAAACGATTTTATTTTCGTTTTGAATAATTCTAGCAAAACGAAGAACCTTAGCGGGGTTAAAGTTGTTACTATTATCCCATATCAATCCCCATTCGTCCAATTATTTATGCTTCAAAACTATAATATAGTTTAAAGAATTTATGTAATGATTGCTATCAAATGGGAAGTCACATTTATATGAACTTTGTGAGTTAATTTTTATGATAATATATATATTTATAATATATATAGAAATCAAAATTAATTATACATAAATATATAATCAATTTTGATTTCTACATTATATTGACTATTTATATTCATATATTGACAGCTTCTATATTATTTTGTCCTATATATGAAAAAAATATTTTGACAAGCTCTTGAATTTGTTTGCTTATTGTGTATCTTTTTGTTATTCTCTTACCATTTATACAATAGTTACTCTTTTTCGTCTGTTGAACGTGCACGATTACGTGTGCAAAAGCTTGACTTAAGTATTTTTTTCAATCATGAGTCATTTCCTATAATTTTTCTTGCGCTTTTATGTAAAAATTTTCTGCTGAAGGGGAAGGTTGGTATCCCATAAGTAAGCTTAACCCTACTTCACCGCTCTAAGACATTGACAGCTTTAGAAAACATAATAGCTTTCCGTTTGGTTCAATTGGCTATTATATATATATATATATGGTTTGTTGTTCTTAGTTTGTGGTTTCAGAATTTTCCTTTCGCAGTTCTGTAAAATATTTAATGTGACCAACATTTCGTGTATTTATTATATATATATATAGTATATATTATATGCATATATAAGGGGTTTGAATGATGCAATATCTTTCCAGCACATAATAATTTAGAAATATTTCAATAAGTATTTTAATTTGACCCTTTAATGGTCTCCGATGCATATAACCGTCTCGTTCAGCCGATGCATTAATTGCCTCTGACGTATATATGCGTCTTTTAGAAGTACAATATTTCTTTGCACTGATACTATTCCAAAGGCTTTCGAATGCAATAAAATAACCTTGACAGTGTTATAGCGTAGGATTTACTGATTTCAGAGAAGGATTTGCCTTTTCTCCCCCCCCCCCAATACACCACATACGCCACTGCGGAGCGAATCACATAACTTTTAAACAGCTGTTCAGAGGTTAACTTAAATGAAATAACTTAATTCCAGTGAGTCTTTAATGTATTATTTATAATTTTTTATAAGTGTTATATATTGATTTAAAAACAGAGACGTACAGTGTGTATTTTATTATTTATTTTTAAATAGATCCACACAAAACAACATAATTCAGAAACATAAATAAATAAATAAACATTTTTTTTTGTATTTCACAATAAAATACTCCTTATATATAAACCAGACTTATAAAATACTTCATAGAGAGGAGAGGAATTTCTTTTCCTATATATAAGGTGAAAATGTAATACATTATACTATCTAAATGGGCTATCAGCCATTCATTAATATTTTAAATCTTTTACATTTTTCCTTGACAGACAATTTATACCTTTGATGGTTAAATATATTAAATAATGAGATATATACAATTATTTTTTTCTTTACTTAAAATTGAGCACGATCTTTGCTAGTTCTGGCCTCTTTAAAACGTAAACCAAAGGCATTAATATAGACGTTAACGCCTCAAACTATTGGTGTGTTTCAAGGAAGTATAAGTAGAAAAAATTGCTCTTTTCTTAGAAAAGAACTTTTTATAAAGCAGCAAAGGAAAAGAATGGTACACTTCCCTTCCTTTGCTGCTCGAGGAATAGCCACTGTGTGTCAGTCCAGCTGACACCTTTTGTAATCGATTATTCTTAAGTAGTTCGTGCCCTGCTTTCAAGCTAGGGGATCTTGATAGAAAGCTTTTTTACCAACGAAAAAAGTTGACGTAGGACTTTTTTTATACACTGGGCTGTCTTTCCGCATCAGTAATTTGAGCTTTATCTGAAGGCGGAAGTAGTCCTAAGTCTTCTCACACACTATTCTTAAATCGAATTGCTTACGAGCTCTTCTCTTGGAATCCCTGAGTGTTTCCCGAGTCGGCGGAATAGGACACGGGTTGAAATCCCGCGCTTTCGAAAGCTGCGCTGTAAGACTTGCCTTGGGCTGGCTGGAAGGACACGGAATACGATGTTTCAGCATGGCTGTTTCTTGAAGAATCGGAATTGAAGCTACTGCTGTGTTCTTTCGATGACTTGGAGGATGGATAAGATTCTGAACTTCTATCGTCTGATGATATGTAGAGGGCGCTGCTACTAGCTCCATAACCAGGTTGTTTGTTGTTGGAATTTGCGTAACTTCTGCCATTGTCTCCATTGGATGGATTGTACAGTGAAGCTGATGGATTGGCACCACTTGCGTAAAGATCACCGTAGCCTCCTCCATTAGATCCACCGTTCAAAGATGCGAGAAGGCTACTGGCGGAGGCACTGGATCCGTATCCTCCTGCACCACTATTGGCATTGAAGAACGAGTTGCCACTTTCAGATCCATAAAGTCCACCGCTACTGCTACCTTCTAAGCCGAAAACAGGCCCATTTGCCCCACCACTGCTGGATCCATGGTAGAGACCACTGCTTGGACTTCCACTTGAGCCGTAAAGTCCACCACTGGTGCCACTGAATAATCCACTGTTGGAGCTGTCACTTGCTGAGTAGATTCCACTGGAACCTCCTGGACCACCAAAGAGGCCTCCATTGGGTCCACTTCCTCCAGAGAAGGGATTGCTTCCTGATGAGAAGAGACTACTGGAAGGTCCACCTGCACCGTACAAAGCACTGGCACCATCCACAGGGGAACTGAATACACTACTACTACCTCCTGTGAAATGGCCCGCACTTGCACTTTCACTGGCGTACAATCCACCATTGGAAGCTACTCCACTTGTGCTAGGGTTGTAGCCGATGAAAGAACTGGCTGAAGCTGCACCTCCAGGGGCAGAGCCTCCTGCAGATTGCATGTACTGTGGGCTTCCACCCTCAGATGTTGGGTAGTAAGGCTTGTAGTACTTTTGGAGTTGTCTCAAAGGTATGGAAATGGCCTTGTATCCGTTGCCGAACATGGGCTTGGCACCATATTCGCTTGGAGCATATGAGAGTCCACCAGTTGGGTTGTAGTAGGGCTTGACGTACTGCCTCCTGTTCATGAAGGATTTTACCCAGTGTTTGACCTTGTCTGTCAAACCAAAGGAGGGGGGTCGGTAGAGATTCCTCAGCATGTTAACGTATCCTCCTCCACCATTGGCTCCAGCTCCGGCTCCCATTAATTGATAGCCTCCAGTATTTCCGCCGTAGACATTGCCCATGGCTGGGTAACTGGACATCAGTTGCTGGGCAATGCCACCTTGTCGAAATTCTGCGTCATCCGTTTCGGTCAGATTCTCGGCCACTTCTGAAGAGAGGGACGTCGTCAATACGATCGTCCACACAAAGAGAGTGAATATAACCTGTTGAAGAAAGAGAATGACCACATTAATAAAATAATTTAACAAATTTTTTGCACCACTTCTTCATAAGTGAGAACAAGAAGAGATTTCTCCTTCCTCTCTCAAAGTACTAAAATAATTAATTTGTTGCTGCATTCGTCGAAAGGTGAATTTTCATAAAGCAAAATTAAGAACTGATTTTTAAACATTCATTTTGAGTCGTTTTAAAATAATTATTGTATGGTAATATTTAGACTCTCGACTCTTTACCCCTCCCCCTTCCTCCGCCTGTTCACTTTTCATAACAACATAAGTTTCAATAAAGAAAATTAGGTACTAAAAGAAATATGATATATGCTTATAAAAAAGGTCCTGTGTTTAAAAATGTTCTTTTTTTAAATTTTAGTTCATCCTTGTGCATTAAATATATTGTAACAATAATTGAGTAATAAAAATATATAGTGGCTAAAGAGTGATTGCAACTAGAAAGTAATAATAATTTATGTATATATATATATAATGTAATATTTATAGATGTATTATTATTTCTATGTTAACACTTTTTTTTAAATATGTAATAAGCATGCAATTATCAATTTTATTTTCGAGCAACGTATCAGTTGTTATTTTTCACACACAAATCTTTAAAAATTGTTTACAATTGTAGAAAATTAAAACTCATTGTTGAAAAATGTTTCTTTAAACCGTATTTCCTTAGATTTATAATGGTTGAAGTCAAATTACGATCACATCCTCAGTTACGATCATACTAAATAAATAATAAAAAATAAATGAAGATAATTATGAGGCCAAAAAAACTCCAGAAACTGATGAAATAAGTACGTTATGTATTTTCCCCATCATGTACAATGATTATACATAGAGATGGGATATTTGTATTGAGTGAACAATTTTTAAAACCCGTTTAAATGTAAATGAAGTGTTGAGAAATATATATTCGACTAATACGATTTGTTAATCAGAAGGGAACTTTCTCGTAAATTGAGGATACACTTAGTTCCGATTCATCAATAACCCTGTGAATATTTTTTAGTCGAATAATTACATTTTTCAATTTACTTTTTATGATTACTGTTGTAAATTATTATTTTTTCATTTTTTTATTCTTGATTCCCTAGTCGAGGCCGAAAGTCCTCACATCTATATGGTTATCTGAAGGGTGGAGTATTATATCTGGTGTCATCCTCGTCACTTGACTGATTCAAAATTTCGAGGTTAGTACCCAACAACCCTAGGGAGCCGTAATAAAAAATCAAATCGAATACTGATTCGCTGCAACAAAGTCTATCGTTTACTTTCGAATCATATATATATATATAAGGCGACGTCATCAAATAGTTAAGAATGGAGAGGCAAAAAAATATGTATATTAGAAATTAAGTTTGTGAGTTCAATAAAAAAAATTATTTTCTCTTGAAGCGCTTTTTTATTGTGGTTTTTTGTACACTATCGGATAAAATTTTACTTTTCTCTCTATATTCTTTCTTAAAAATTCTCGAGTTTGATTATTTTTCTGGTTCGAAATAATCAGAATGTTTTGACATTCTGCTTAGCCTTGAACCCTGTTAGCCTCCTTTACCTGTCAATTGAGTTGAGTTGTTCGTGCGAAACGTTCACTCCAATAATTAACGAAGAATGTTCTCAGATTACGATCTGTCCCATGGTACTTCTCAACTCGATTGGAATACTAAAATAGCGGAAGTCGCCAAGGTTTATTTGGAAGCACAGTATTTTTTAACCTCCTTTCACAACAGTTTTCGTTTTTTTCCTCTCTTCTACTGCGGCATTCCAAAAAGGGGGATCCACGAAAATCTTCCAACTGCGGGTCAAGGTCGACACCATCCCTTAAAAAAATAGAATCGCGGCCCTTTTATAACCGGAACCATAGCGGAGGTGAACGATCTTCCTTGTCCTTCCGTTTCTCTGGGTTATGGTGTCACTGGGACAACATTCCAGTCCGGGTGAGCTCTCCAAGAGGGAGGATCAGACGATAATTTACACGCTTGGGTGACTCCATTTCTTACTATTATCGTTTTCGCGGTCATTACATTCGTCATCTTTAATTTTATTGCTTTTTCAAGAGCTAATCTCTAAATAGTTTCTCGCCGTTTTAGAGAAAGAACATTTTGCAAGGAGAAAAAAGAATGTTTATCGAGTTCTTTGCAGACGATTTTTCTTGAAAAGTTTAAATTGCTATTGTCGAAGGAATGACAAATGTAGAACGTTCGAGTTTTAGAAAGATGGTGGGAAAGAAAAAGGATATTTGTGATATTAATGAAAGATGGAATAATTATCTTTCTTTCAGGATATTTATTAATGTATACTCCTGTATGCTTTATATTTCTTTAATAAAACTATTAGCTTTTAAATACTTTTTTAAAATGTTTTCCATTGCTATCTCTTAAGCATTTTTCTCATGTTCTCATTTTTTTAAAAGAAATATTTGTGTGATCTAAATGTCCCATTACATTTTTGGTTTGATACTAACATTCTAAAAATAAGTTCATTTATTCTATTTTATTTATTTATTTTAGGTGTTTTACAGTGAAAATATCACTTAATTTTCTACTAAAAATAGAATTCGTACAAGTTCTTATGGAATGAATATATTTAATGGAATATTGTTCCCTTTCTATATATAAAAAATTTGTTTTCTTCTATGTATAATTTCTGTATTATTGGTAACTTTTAGAAACACACTCTTACTTTACGATGTATATCATTTCTTAAATTTCAAATTAGTAAATATTTAACTTAATTAAAAAATTTTATTAATATAATTTTTGTATCTTTAGAGAAAGGAATCTCATTCCACACACATTCAGACAAATGTTAACAATTATAGTTTTCCTTTCTTAAAGGAAGATCCCACCCCCGAATTTTAGGAAAAATGTGGTCTCAAATTACAAATTCTTTTAAAAGTATCTTTTTTATTAGAACTGTACAATTATTTTATTACAAAATTATTAGTGCTAGAAGTATAAAATCTCAATTGATAAACCCGTGGAAAGATTATGCAAAGTTCGAGGTTGAAGGACAATTCAAAATATATATTTTGTCAGTTATACTTTACGTGTGCTTCTTTTCAAAACCTTCCTGGATTTCTGATTCAAAGGAACTTTTCTTAATTCGATTGAAATGCTGAATCAACAGTTAACATTTGAAATTTTTCTTAAAATTATGCGGGGAACATTGTTTGAAATAGTATAATATTGAATTCCGTGTGAATGGTTATAAATATATAATATAATATAGTATGCATAGAATCACAACGTAAAATATTTTTGAACGAGAATAGAAATTATTGAGTCGAAGTGAAAAAGATTTCGCGCGCGCGTTTCTATCCTTTTTTTAATTTTAGAATAAAAATTTTTTTGAAAAGGAGAAATTTAGAACTGATTTTCTTGAAAAATTAGTATAAATTTTTTTTTAAAACCATTCAAGGATTTTTTTTTTGTTGCGAAATTTTTCATTTGTGATCAAGAAAGATGAAAAGAAATTTTTATCATTTAATTGTTTTCTAAACATTTTTAGTTTTTAAGTTGTAAAGAATATAATATGGTTTCAAAAAGTTTCCAAAGCCCATGGAAACATTGGTAACTATACAAATTAAAATGCTGCACATTTTGCAAGTAATTTACGATGCCCACTTTTTGATAGAATTCATAGCAATATCGCTTGGTTTCTTATTTTCCTACAGTTGAACTTAAATGAAACTGGAAACACTTTAAAAAAATCTACAACTAATTAGAATTTAGTCTTGTTTAAAAATAACCAATCAGAATTAAGCCTTGACTAGTGGTAACCAATCAGAACTTCTTACATGCTCAAAGTGGATCAAATATTTGCTATTTCACAGAGGTAAAATTTGATATTTAATGTATTTTACGTGTTAATTTAACCATTATTCAATAATTTCGTAAAAATTCGAAGAAATGTACTTCTCTAAAATCTAATCTAACTTTTGAAAAAATATGTAAATGTAGTTCTAAAATCGGATTAAAATTAGATCTCTAATTGTATTTATTTTTCTAAATAATAGTTATTTATGCTTTAGAACGTAGTACTTTGCTTAATTATTGATGAAGTTATGAAAGAACTAGTTAAACATACTTAAAAAAAAGCATTGTGTATTTTTCAATCGTGAATATTAAAAATAAAAAGAGTAGCTAAAAAAAACTTCCATGTATTTAAGAATTTTTGAAATTTTTAAGAAGGCTACCCTTTTTTGGATGATTTTATATCTGGATTATTCACAACATACTTTAAAAAAAAAATAATATCGTAATAGAATTATTTTCTTTTTTAAAAAAATTCTGGATGCAAGATTATTTAATTTTTTTGAATTGCTGAAAAGTTGTTCTTTTTTTGGCTTAACTCTTCACTTCTTAAACAAGAATCATTAAAAATAAATTTCTCAATGTGTATGATTAATAGAATTATGCACCTATTTTCTTCAATGTTTAATTTTATAAGTCCAAAGAACTTTTTCACATGACAATTTGCCTTTAATGTTTCCATTTCTTTAAATTAAGAAAACGCATTTGATGTTTTTGTTTTCAGGGATCCGAAAACTTAATATGATATGGTACCATCATTTATTTAAATGAGGATTGAAATTGAAATTTATTAAATGACATTAAAGAGATATTTAGAGAAAAATAGTTATATTGTAGTTTTGTCCCTTCTTTAACCTGTTCGTTCCATAAAACCCTCAGATTCTCTAAAAAAATTTTTTCTTCATAAAAAAAAAAAAAAAAAAAAAAAAAAAATCTTTTTTTTTTTTAAATTAACACATCGGTAATTTAAGTAATTAAAATGAATAAAATGTCCGATGAATTTACAGAAATATTTTGATGTATTTTTTTTATACATGTCCTTAGATTATATAGGTATTCACATAATAGCTTTCACACCAAATATATTCCGTGCAATCTGAATGAAAGTAAGATATTTTTTCCCTCCCTTTTTCACATTATGTATGCTAAATTTGTTTTACGATTTATTGTGCGCTGACATAAATAAAAATGTTCTTATTCGTTTTTAAAAAGTTGAATTTCTTTTTTAAAAAAACTCGTCCCGAGAGTTTTTTTTTTAATTTCTAAAACACGCGAAATTTAAATTCTATTTTACCGGAGGAACGGAACAGAGTAGAGCCAATTTAATACTGTAAAACGGATTTTCCTGTATAGTATTGGTTATTGTAAGGAAGCTCTAATTTCCCAGGAAAAGTAAAGAGAACGCTCGCTCAACATGTTAATAAGTTATAAAGTTTTAATTTCTATAACAAGTAATGAACATTTATCAAAGGTTTGTAAATTATTTGCAGTTTTTATTAACGCTTTTTTTAAATATACATTATAAAAATTTTTCGTTTTAGAAGTTTTACTTACACATTTTTTATTTATTTTTTTTGCATTTTTGTTCCAATTATAGAAATCCCTTTTTTTATTATTTTAATTGTGTTTTTATTGAAAATTTCTCTCTCTCTCTCTCTCTCTCTCAGTGATATTTTTTTTTACAATAAGAGAACCGAAAATTAATATAGAATATAGTCTCAAATTATTGAATTTAAATTAACTTCTTAAAATTGTTGATAAATATTAAATTAAATATATATATTCATTTTCATTTGTTTTGGGAAAGTTCCTTTAAATATATTTAGTTTTATAATATTTCCAAGGAAAAAATAATATTTTTAAAATTTTGGGCTTATAATATATATATATATATATATCGTATTTTCTAGTCATAAAATAACTTTTATTTTAGATACAAAACGCCACATCTGTATAAAAAACGAAATTGGTCTAATAATAATATACGCTAATGGTTTTTCATTAAACTAAATAAAGTAAAAAAAATTCTTTTACAACGGCAAAACAATACACCTTTCTTATGCCTAAAAAATGCGAATTTATCTTTAAATTGGAACTTAAAATTATGAAACAATAGCTTTTACGTTAATGATTTCTATTTCATTTTGAAATCAGTCTTATTGTCAATTTCCTTTTTAAAAAATACAGCCGGAAGAACAAAATTAAATAATATATGAAATAAATTACAAAATAAGTTATAAAAATAATAATTTTAGCTAAAAAAAGGATAGACTTTTTAATCCTTAAATTTGGAATTCAATCCAAAATCGTATCGTCAAATTGTAATCGAATTCGTCGAAAAAAACTTTAAAAAATTTGTTTAAGCGGTATGTACAAAAGTAGCATACTAAGTACTCTAGCACTTACGTCAATATTTATAACACTTTTAAATAATGACAATTAAATTTCATTAAAGGAATTTTCTTCAGCATTCCACACAACTAGAGCTTTTAATAATAATCACTATCAGGAATTTTATAACACTAAACGTTCAACTAGTGTTTTTTAAGCCGAGTCACACGAAATATCTTCTTTTAAATTCCAGAATTTTAGAGCGTTTTAAAATACTGCTTGGGATATTTGCTAAAAAATGGAACAATATAACTCGATTAACAACGTAACTATGCCTTTTCATTTTCGAACAACTTAAAAACAATTCGAAAATAAAAATAAAACAACCATACAACTTTTAAAATGATCTGCATATTTCTTCAATTAGAAAACATTGCAAGCATTTAACAAGAGTAATGTAACAGAGAAATATATAAAATCAACATAAAAACTATAAAAATACAATTAATTAATGGAATTATTGTTAAAACTGAGATTGCTAGATGTGTAAAAAAAGCATTCGTATTTTACAGTTTTTATATGTAATAATATAATAATAATTTGGAATTCTCTCTTGAAAGAATCCCTCCAATATCTGACCATTTTTCTAAAGATTTCGTTCACAAGGAGGTAGAACATTTTAAAATACATTCGTTAGTATTACTAAATTCCATTTAGTTTATTTGATTACCAAAATCAATACCAAAACGTATAATACACGTAGCTAAAAATAAAATTAAAAAATGGCCTTCAAAATTTTTAAAAAATATTTAGTAACATATGTATAATTCAAATTAAGAGAGATTTCGTTTAGACAGTAAATTCTTTCCCATTTTAAAGTTGAAGGTCAAATCTGGATAATTTTTTTTAGAATAATATCTAGTTCGAGGTAAAATTCTGAAAAAAAATATCGATACTTATTCGAAATTTTCAATGTGTTAAAGAAACAGTTTTAAAATTACCATAATTATTTCTTTTGGAATTAAAAACGTAATTCCATTATTTAATTACAAAAAAATATTATATTTATATCATAATAAGTTCGAATTATTAAAGAATAAACTATTCTTAAATTAAATCAATAAATACTTTTAATTAAAAAAATCATTTGGCTGAATTAATGATTGAAATTAAATACAACTTCTGATTTCTTTTTTTCGCTCATCTAAGATCAGAAAAACTTAACAAGTCTTGATAATTATCCAGCAAAATCGAACACTTAGCCGAGACTTACCTTGAGCGAAGTTCTCTGCATCTTTCCTGTAAGATTTCTCCTTGCAGACTGGCAACGATGCTCTCGGCAGTCAAGTTCAATGTCGCTGCTTGTTTTGTTCGATGGCTGGCGAGGAAGGTTGTTTTTGAAGCTCTGAACCGGGTCGTTCGAAAAGAGGTCAAAGTCAGGGCTCCCGGATTGAAAGCTATAATGGAGGTCCTTAACTACAGATAGAAGCGGATTTTGGAAGTCAAAGGTAGACAATGGTTGATTCTGAAGAAGAAAAAAACTGGGTGCCATTTTCCTTTCCATCTGAAAAGAAAGAAAGGGATTTCGGCATCGCACCACGGCGCGAAGTTTAGCAAATGCACTTGAACTAAATATTCCAATTGGGGACTCGACAGGGAGGAATAGGATATTTCATTTTGTTTATCGAATCATATTCTATAAATCGCGAATCTGTGGCTTTGTACATTCATAAGAACTGAGCAAATTGAAGTTGAGAATGAAAGGTAATATACTTCGAAAGTTTCGATAGCTTGGCTGAAATATCCCTTTTTTTATGTTATGCACTCATAATTTTCAGAACATGCTTTTCTATTAAACACATCAAGAGAAATCGAGTTATTAAACTAAATTGTTGCATTGTGTTCTATTATGGTTTAAACATTAATTCTAAAAGCAAGGCTAATACAGGTGAATAGAGAAATATTGTTGTTGCCATCATAATATCAAATTCATATGTTCTAGAGTGTCATTTCATAATATTAAAACTAATTTTCAGTAGCTTACGAAAACTATTTTCATGGGGGGAAAAACGTCGAAGAAGGCATCAATTTTTATGCTAAATTTTTTCATTTTGGTTTGTGGGAGGGTTTTGATACCCCTCCCCAAACCCCACTATCGTATATGCCATTATTTAACTTCAATTAGCAGTCTTCCTTTGATGTTCTTTTTCCAGTAATCGGGCTATTTAAAACAATTTTAAGTCAAATATTACTTTGAATGAAACTCAAAATAAAAAAAACTAAATTTAAGGAACAAAAATGAATAAAAAAAATACTGCAAACAGTTATCTATAGCTAGGAACAAAAATTATTCAAATATATTAATTTCTTAGTATTCTAGAGCCATTTTGTGGAACACATGTTTTCATTGATTCATATTTCTTGAAACGATTTTTTTTGTATTCAAATGCTTCTTACAATTCAAAATTTTCATTATATAATTTTTTTTTAATGTTAAACCATGATTTTTAATTATTTTGATAGCTTAGTTAAAACTTTATATGTTTAAGTGTAAGAATATCACCATTTTAAGCCCTTAACTGGTTCGGCCTTACGCCGTACGGGCTACCGACAGCTGGCCACAACCGGTTTGCCCGTACGCTGTACGAATATTTTCTTCTTTCATTTTCACATATTTTTATTAGTTATAGTGAGATTATTAGTGCTAGTGTTTTTAAGAGATACTTCTCATCTTGTATTTTCTTTGTGGTAAAGGTAGGAATGTTTCGTTGAAGGCTGGAATTTAAATTCGAGAAAATATTCGATAAAGAACAGAGATTGGCAAGAAAATGTGCTATAGTTTGCTTAAAAAGAAATGAAAATAGAAAGATAATCCAAAAACGTCAAAATTATCTCTGTCTCTCATTGCAATGTAAGACTTTGTATTACACCATGCTTCCAATTGTGTGTGCGTAAATACAGCAACGCACATAGAAAATCTTCATCCGTTTGAAAAAGAGATACCAAGTTTAATTTTTTTTAAGTATGAGAGAAATTATATTTTAAGGTATATAGAGATGAAACATTCTTCATACCATACAGAGTATGTTTATAAAAAGCAAACATTAAGTGAGTTTTGTGTTTTACAATTATAAAATAAAAAATAGTGTAAAAACTTTAAAATTAAAATAAAATTCTTCCATTTTCTCATTCTGTCAAACATTATGCTTAGTTATATGCAATAGAAAAATATGCCTTTTTTGGAATATTTTGGGTAAACAAAATGACCGCTTAAGGCAGTAAGTCACGAAAAGCGATTTTTATATACAAATTTTTTAAAAAAACCTAAAAAATATTTTAATAACACAAAACAAAAACACTCTTCAAAATTGTTTCTATGTCCGATACAGGCATACTTGTCATTTATGTACTAAATTTGATCAGTATCAAATTAACGTGAGATATTTTAGAATTTTAAATCCAACGTCTTCTCAACATTGTACGAAATTTTGATTTAATTTTATTTCGAGAATTGTGCACCAAATTTTTGGCAACGTATCTTCTTTATTTTGAAACCAAATCGTGATTTTTATAATCAAGTTTGGTACCTTCTGCATCAGAATTCTATAAAGTAGGAATTGAGGCTTGATTAGATTTTAAATGCAGCAATTTCAGTTACTTTAAGAAAAGGGTCTGCACTGGAATAAGGATTCGAACATGTCAACTACGAAATGCGTGGCTTTTCTACTGGAGCAAAGATCTTTGAGATGAAATCTGATGAAAAAGGAACCGTTGAAACCAATCTAATTTCTCAGTATAATTATAATTAAATATCAATTTTAGACTAAAGTACCATAATTAAATCTACCAATTAAATGCTTTCCTGTGTAGTAACAAGCAAGCAATGCATTAAATATGTGTGTGTGTTGTGTTTATTACTATGCTAAAATTATAATATTCTACTTATTTCTCCTCTCCTTGAGAATATATATGAATATTTTGAATTATATAGCAAATTTGTGTGGATAAGTATTTTTAAAGTTTTTTCACGTGTAAAATTTCCGTTCTATTTCATTACACAATTCATTATAGGTTTATTAGTAACAAATATTCAACAATGTTTTAAGGCTGCACATTACTTTTTTTCAAAAAAATTTTGGAGACAGTAATAGTAAAAATAATTTATGTTTTATATTCGGATTATATTATTAAGTTGATTTTGAAAGTAAAAAGTCAGTTTGATTAGCCATTATCTTACAATTTTAAAAAAATTAAGAATTTTTCAAGGTCTTAAAATTTTTTATAAAATGCTCAATTTTTATACTTTTTTAGTCATTTTAAGTGATTTATTCTGTTAGGTTATTGCAAACAAGATTTAGTACAGATTTGAAAATCTGTTCCACTCTTGATTTGTAATAATTATTTTTGTATCTGGAAACACAAAAATTTTTAAATTATTAAATTTAGCATTTTTAAAAAATGACTAGAAATCTCAGACCTAAATCCATCCTGACTTTTATAGAACATATGTTTGAGAATATGTATAAAAAATTTCAAAACTCTATCTTGAACAGAAAAAAACCCCTTAGGGATAAAAAACACTTATTTTCTCATAATTAAAAGCCTGAGAAAAACACATTTAAAGTCATAAAGGAAAATGTAATAATGCTTGTAAAGCTCTAATTTTTTAATATGTTGTTTTCAAACAAGTTCTACATTTTTACTTTAAGTAAATATGACTGATTTTTTTTAATTCAAAGTGTATTTTTGCATAATATTGATAGCATTTGTTACAACGACGGTTATTCAGCCTAAGCTTAACACAATATTGTCACAAAAGTTTTGAAACACAAAATATTTGTGCACAAAATAATGAGGATACTAACTTAAGCTAAAAATTACTAGGTTTGTACATAAAAAATTTAATTTTTTTTTAGTTTTAAATTGGGGCAGCTTAGCAAATTTGAGTTTTTGTTGCACGACTTTAAAATTTTAAAATATAGTATTACAATATGTTAAATATAATGTAGTTTGGTACATCATGGAAATATTTAGTTGTATCTGCAATACTTTAATCCAGAATACTTGTAATTCGGAAGTCTAATTGCAGTATCGGCAGAAGACTGATTCATAGTTACTTTATTTTTAGTAGTATTCCACCTCTTCGAAATATTGTTTCTCATAGCAACCTGAGAATGTTTTGGCCATGATATTTTATCAGCAGGAAAAAATTAATGATAAAGCTTCTAAATTATATAAATTATTTTTAAAAACAAAAGTTGGCCTTGAAATCCACCTTAATTAAGGAACTATGGGAACTCAAAAAAAAAAAAAAAAAATTGAAAACATAATCAAGCAGAACTGATTTTAGTAACGAAAATTGAAATTAATATCAATTTCTAACATTGAAAGATTTGAATATGCTCAAAAATATTTTTAATTAATTCAATTGAAGAGCGGGAAAATGCTTCAAAAAGAAACCAAAACCTAAGCTCAGAAAACTCTTAAAAGGGTCTCAGAGGTGTTAATTTTGTCTCGAGGGGTGAAAATATAAACAATTTTCAAACAGGTATACTTCGTTTAAATGTAAATTAAATAATTCGAATCATTTACACATTATTTACAAAGGATTATGGTTTCAAAAAAGTACAAAATATTTGACATATAATAATAATTTTAAAAATTATAAGCATATGCAAATAAGAAATAATTTTGTAATAAATATTAAATAATTCTTGCGTTGCGCACGCTATTTTTTAAAATAGTAGCTTTCGACATATAAAACTTTATAGAATTATAAAATGTATCACACTCTTTAAACTCTTGTAATTTAAGAATAATGTATATTTTGTATTTCAAAATATTTGAAAATATTAAAATTTTTTTAAAAAATTTGAAATTTTTTTTTATTTTAAAAAAAAACTAATTTATTATTCTATTTATTTAAAATTACTACGGTGTAATAAGGGTACATTTAACTTTATAAATCAACTTATTGCTAGTAATTACAGCTACTACTTTTGAAAATAGCATGCGCAACGTAAAACTTAATTAATATTTCTTATAGAAATATTTCTTATTTTCATATGCTTATAATTTTTAAAATTATGATTATATTTCAAACATTTACCTTTTTAGAAGCCCCATTCCTTTATAGTGTTATAAATAGTGTATGAAAGATTTGAATTACTTAATGTTAATTTCAAAGAGTTTCTATGTATTTGAATATTGTTTATATTTTCAGCCCTCCCTAGAGAAAGTTGACACCCCTGAGACCCCTTAAAAACTAATTTGTTATCAGATTTGACATTTGTTGTCAAGCTTAACAATGATACGGACCACAAGAATATGCACAAAAAAAAACATTTTTCTGTATTTTTGAAATTTGTAGGATACTGTGTGGTCTGAACCCTTTTCAGTAATATTGTATGTTGGTAATGTGATGTAGCCCTTTCTTAAGCTTGCATCACTTCAAATAATTTTTTAGAAACGAATGCTGAGCTTTAAAAAAAATTACAACTCGTGCTTTTAATATTTTGCTTATCAAGTGTTCTAATAATGATTTTCAGATAAACAAGTAATATAAAAAATATTTTTAAGTAATTCCTACTTTGAATGGATGTATAGAAAGTATTTTATTATAACGGTTGAAAATTTGAACAAGATATATATATATGTGTGTGTGTACGTAGGAAGAGAGTGAACTAATAGTAGGAATTGAAAAAAGAGCATGATTTGTCTGCATTGTTGTAACAATGCACACCCAGTTTGGCTGAAAAACCGGTTTTCGACGCGAACTTTTGTCATTGCTTTAACAGTTGCATTGTTACAACAATGGAGACGCATCTAAGTTGGCGTCGAAAACCGGTAATTAATTTAATCAATTAACCGGTAATTAATGAATTAATATTTGAAAAACTGTATTAACAACAAGTGTCATCCACTACAAGTTTTAAAAAAATTATTTGAACTTGATTGTGGATGAATAGAAAGTATTTTATTAACGTTTGAAAATTTGAACAAGATAAATATATAGAGAGAGTGAGCTAATTGTAGAAATTGAAAAAAGGTTTTAATACATCTTTCAAATTCTCATTTTAAATCTATAAGGAGCTTAAAAATTATTGCTTCATAATAATAATACGAATTATTTTCATATTTTCTGGATTTTATTGATTTTGATAAGTTGCTATAAACGTTTTAGTTGTACAGTTTTCAGTTAAATATTTCCAAAAGTCAATGGTAATGGTGGTAAAGAATTGAAATTAAAAGTAAGTAGAAACAACTGATACTGGTCACATTTTATTTAGTTTTTGCTTCAGATCAAAAACAGCAAAAGCTATTCTTACTATTCTTATCATGAAAATTGTAAATTGCATACGCACACAATTTTCAAAAGTGGAAAAATTTGTTCTCAGCAGAATTTTGAAGCATAGATTTGATTTATTTTGAAAGAATTTGATTGGCCAGATTTTTATGAAAACCGAGTAACATAAATATTAATAACATTTATATAACAAATAATTAATAATACTATTAAATTCATTCAGATTTCATGTAACATTCATATTCTTTCGAGTTAATTGTGAAGTTTAGTAACCTGTCGACCTAAAATAAGGTCGTGTGGAATATTTAATAGCCTTCAAAATAACTTCGAAAAAAGTAACATTTAATTCACATTGTGTTGCAAAAATATTCTCATTTTCAGTTATTCCATTCTTCCAATTGTATATAATTATAGCATGGATTTGTTTGAATTCCTTCACCAACACTTGTAACCTACAAAAAGAGTTCAATGAAACGCAAAAATGATTAGTCACACCTTTGCATTTTCAACAAAAGCATCGATAGATATGTATTAAGTCTTTTTTTACAAACTTAAAATTTAAAAAGATGAACGAAAACCTGTATGAGAGCGTACGGAGCGTTGACCTCATTGTTATTCTTTCATAACGACTTGTTTGAGGAACGCGATATTTTCTACTGTTTTTCATTTAAAGTTATTTGACTCTTATTTTATTGATCCTATTTCTTAAAATTGCATATTCGATTTAAAAAAAAAGTCTTCTCTAGTGAATTGATGCAGAAGTTAGAATAAGGTGCCACACAGTGGCATAAATAAGAACGTTTGAGCCCCCCCCCCTGCAAAGTCAGGTTTTGGGTCCCTCAAGTTGGATTTTACAAAGTGTAGGTACTTGGCGGCACTCAGGCTTTGGGCCTCCTAGAACACAACCCCCCTCGCGATACGGGGATTGCAGGGGTATACGTTACGCCACTGGTGCCACAGCTAAGGAGTCTTTCTCATCATACGACCCTGTTTTTTTATTTATGCCACTAATAATCCTCTATCACAGAGACCTTCACACTTTGTTGACTCACGTAATCCTTGAAACTAAGAGGGGTTTCTTGGGAACTCCATAAAAAAAGTTCTCTTAGGAAAACATATCTTAAAATAATATTTGAAGTAGATCAAAATGTTATATTTACTTTAACTTGTAATGCCTGTCGGTTCCTGCTTCCCTCTGAAACCCCTTACCTACCCGCAGACCTGGATAGGTGTGAGGGAGAAACTAAATAATCAACAGACATGATTCACACTAATTATTTTATTGTTACCAAAATATCAAGAAGACACAATAACAATCTAATTAAGATAACAGATCAGGTAGTAGAGCTCGGAGATGAGATTCAATAACACGGGGATAATAGTACGGACCCTCAACTGATTCCACGATAGCTTAAACACGCTCAATATAAACTACGTTGCACACTAATAAGCTAACTTCTATTTAAATAAGGATCCCTATACCTGTACTTTTATGAAGTTGAGCCCTACACTTGAACCTTGAAGACGATCCGTATCTGGATTTAATCACCATCAATTGATCCACCCTCAGTAAACGTCCATCGATAAACTCCCAAATACACTTAATAATTCCACGATCCTTCACTCCTCAACTAACCAACTAACTCGTCAGCTCCTTGCCAACTCTTCAAACCCCGTGAATACAGAATTTGTATAATATATTTCATTTGGATAATCACGCTTCCTTCACTGGGCGAAAGTTGGTTGAAATAAATATTTTTCTAAAAGAGTCATGCAGGGATTAGTAGAGCCGCGTATAGATCCGTCACAAACTGAAGATTTAAAAAATACTGTGCTTTATTATTATAAATTTTTTTAACATCTATATTGGAGTAATTTACTTATTAATTCGTGTGTGTTGCAGGTGTTATCTACCATTTCCTTACAATTAATATTGGGCAATGTGCTTGCATTTTTTTCCCCAGGCAAACTGTCAAAGTCCATGTCTATTGAAGTTATCAGCAGTCGCATTTCATATTCAGCTTTAAAGTGTTTCTATATTTTGTTTTTGTTGCCAAATATGTTGAGAAACATTTTTAACTTAAATACATTGTTCAGTAGGGTGAGAGAGAATATTAACGTCGCCCTGATTAGCAACACGAGGGCTTTTGGCGACGGTCCGCGTAATTTTGAACCATGGTCAAGTGACGCGGACAACACCTGAGCTGGCACCCTCCTCTCCTAACTACCACACCACACCAACGGGAGGACGTTTGAGCTCTCGACAGATTTAACGTGCATCACTCCCCTACACGGCCGATCTTTAGTGGCACTAGAATCGAACTCATGACACGTTAGTCATGATCCGATGCCTAGACCACTCGGCCACCGCGGCCACTTGTTCAGTAGGGTATTTAACTGTTAATAACTGTGCGAGGAACTTCTGCGTATTCTGCCAATTTGCAACCTAATAGTTAGGAGCTGTTCCTGCTTAAATTAAGGACTTGAACGTCGAATCTGTTGATATGGGTCGAAAAGTTTTTCCTTCTCTTTCATTGGCAAGCCTTCTTATGTATTCATTCATGCTTGAAACTCATGAATTTAAAAAAAAATTAAGATTTTATTTTATCTATAAAGTATTTATTTATATTAAATTTTTACCTGCAAACTGCCTTTAAAAATTCGATCTTTAATGAAAATAAAAACATTTTCTAAAGTGTTGGTGTCAGTGGAATAATGAAGAACATTGGGGCCCCCTGCAAAGTCAGGTTTTGGGGCCCCAAGTTGGGTTTTACAAAGAGTAAGTACTTGACGTCAATAGGGCTTTAGCTCCCCCCCCCCCGTGATTCGAGGTTGTTCATTACACCACTGGGGGGCGCTTTGATTAATCAAATATGATCACTTGTGAAACCTTTGTCAAAGTTCTAGGGAACCTTAGAATTCCACGGAACCCAGGCGTAACTACACCCCCGCATCAGGGTTCTAACGACCCAGAGCCTAACTGATGCAAAGTATGTATTTAACCAATTGGGGCCCAAAACCTGACTCTGCAGGAGGGGGGGGGATAATATTCTCCATTACACTACTGGTTCTTCACACACACACACAGACCTCTGGTTTAGCTAAAGCACACTCCATGTTAATAAATCCAAAATCTTGCCCTATAAATTAAATAATACTGCTATTTTACCATGTTTTTATTCACTCACTTTCTTGTCTGTACGAGTGGAATTTTGTAATTGATTTAGACCTAACTTCCCAATGAGCTAGAGACTTGAAATTTAAACCGTACCTCAGAAGTAGATGACAATGCATGAAAATGTGAAAAAAGAAGATCTAGTCTCACAAACCCGGATCCCCTAAGAGGCTTCTATGTCTGTCCGAGTGAAATTTTGTAATTGATTTTAAACTGACTTCCCGATGAGCCAGACACTTGAAATTTGGACCGTACTTCAGAAGTGGATGACAATGCATGAAAATGGGAAAAAAGAAGATCTAGTCTCGAACCCGGACCCCCAAGAGGCTTCTATGTCTGTCCAGGTGCAATTTTGTTATTAATTCTATACTAACTTCCCGATGAGCTAGAAATTTGAAATTTGGACCATAGCTCAGAAGTGGAGGACAATCCATGAAAATGTTAAAAAAAAAGTCTTCTAATCTCGAACCTAAGCCCCGATTTCGACAGGGGCCCATTAATTCCGGAACATACACGAACAAAGACCACCTGTCGATAGCATGGATTGAGTTGCGTCTACGTATTCAATTTCGTGGCTCTGGGGTCAAAGAGTTACCAAGTTTTTATTAACTCGCTTTCTTGTATGTCTGTCCAGGTGAAATTTTGTAATTGATTTTAAACTAATTTCTCGATGAGCTAGACACTTGAAATTTAGATTATGGCCCAGAAGTGGACGACAATGCATGAAAATGGTTATAAAAACATGGTACGTAAAAAAATTTTTTTAAAGAAAATTATTATATTTCATTACTGTGGGAACACAAATAGATACAATTGTAAATATTAAGGTGGACTGACAACGTAGTCGTAATTTTATAAAAGCGCATAAATGAATAATTTTTTAATATTTAGTGTCACTTGAATTAGAATATTCATTTAATGTTGTTTTAATAATGTTATGACAAGAAGTAATTATTAAAATGTAATTTTTTGGCAAAAAAAAAAAAGATAGAAAGAAAGAATGACGCATTTTTAAAGCATTCTTCTTTATGAAAAAAAAAAAAAAAAGGGTTTCTAAAAAGAAAAACCTAGCCTATTTATTGCTAGGATTTCTATACCGGGGCTGAACTAAAATTTTTGAAAAATGCACTCCATTTTTAATTAATTAAAATAATGTAGGGTGTTTCTTTACGTTAAAATATCTTAATTTAGATACGTTAAAATATACATAAATCCACTTCTAAATTATATATTTCAAAAGTCTGAGTTCAACCTCGATGTAGAACTTCTAGTTATACAGAGGCAAAATATTATTATTATAGAAGCATTTTTCCCAAAAGGAGAAAATTTTGATAAAATACCTTTCTTTCTTCATTTTTTGCCAAAAAATTGCATGTAAATAATTTTTTCTTGTCTTCATTTAAGATAACTTGATATGTATATTTTAATTCAACTGACACTATACATATAAAAAACTATCCATTTATACGCTTTCTAAATATCACAGTTCCAAGCGTAGTTGGTCACAAATACTATATTTTGTGACAATTTTCAATAAAAAAATTACAAAAGTTTTATTTCTTAAGTTTTTTATTTGTTTTCAGTATTTTTATTGCATTACCATGGTAACCATGTGATGATTTTTAAATAGTTTTTTCCTCATCAATCTAAGCCACTCTGTTAATTATTATCACGAAACAGATTTTATGTAGTTGGAAAAATTTAACATACAAATTCTATGATGCGAAAAACCAAGACAAAAAATGTGCTTCAAAAACTTTTTCAAAATTAAGGTAAGAAATCTGGGTTATAAAAATTTACTTTATTTTTGTACGCATGCATACTTTTCTTTGATTCGTCTCACTTATATTATTGTTTTAATACATGATGAAAAAGCAAACATGGATTTTCCGTGGGAAAAAATAAGAATGTCAATGTTTTAAAATATTTAAAATTCATGTTTGAACGAAGAAATAAAACATACACTTAATCTGTTATAATTTTTGCTCATAATTAGAAAAATAGATAATAGTTTTCAAGTTTGTCACACATAAATTTTTACTTATATTTAAATATTTTCACTTTTTACTGTGCTCTCAAATAGTTAGGTCTATAATGACATGGCCAGGTTCTTTATTTACATAATTAAATAAATAAATGAAATTTTAAAAATAATATTAAAAAATTGCTAAAAAATGTAAGAAAATAACAATTAAAAGTTTTAATTTAAAAACAAATAAGAAGAAAAACCCTGGAAAATCTTATAAAAACAAATCTGTTTTACTACAAGTCTTAATTAGAATAAATAAGCTCAAACGACAACACAAACTAAAATAGAAAATAATAATTGTTTTCAGTTTCATGGCGATGAATGAATCGAATACGAATTTAAAAGGAATCGATATTTTTCGAATAGTTCTAGGACTGAAGAACAACAAATCCTCTCCCATTACGTACACTGTTGGTTGAAACAGAAGTAACATCTTTTATTTTAACTGTAGTAAAAAAAGAATCAAACGTGTTTCTGAAGGTAGAAAAAGTTTCGGGCTTACGGCTCGCTTCAATGGCTTCCGTCTCATCGGTTCCGAAGTCAATTGCTCGTAGCACAAGTCTCACAAGGTAACGTATTCACGGTCACGTGAACAATGTCCATTTCGACTGCAGTCGAATCACTTTTCTACTTTGTGTGGTTCTTCAGATCTAAAAATCTTCATTTTCTTCTCACGAGTCATGGTAATTATCAACAATAATTCTAAAAATATATTTTTTAAAGTTTAATATCGACTTATTTAAAAGTAATAAAAATAGAGATGTCTATTTTCCATGTATAATTTAGAGGGGAAAAAAAGGTTAGCAAACTAACAACAACAAAACTGGTTTTACTCAAAACCAGTTACATTGACAGAGGCTTATGCTAGTAATAATTCTATTACGCTATCTGAGATATGCTTTTTATTTTCTAGAATATATTTTTTGGAACATTCCTCGGTTAAAACAGAACCTACAAACTTATTGAACCAATGTGTCGTTAATTTAGGAAAATTTATTTTTGGCTGAACAGAAAAACAATTCGATGCTATAGAATTTATAGTACATATTGTTGATGAGACAGTCTTCTATATCATCACAGTTAAATCTTACGCGTTTCCATAGATTTATTATAAATATTGTAAGATACCATTATCAAAAGAATATTCTCTTTCGTCAATGGCAACGATTAAAAAGTTTTAATTGATGCGAGAACCGAAGCTTCAGAAGATAGATGAAATGAGAGAAATATACTGTTAAGCCTTTGAGTACGATTCAAAGTTCTAATTTGTATCTTGTATAAAAAAAATAGGCGTGTTTTATTCAGTGGTGCACACAGGTATTTTTCCGGAAGGGGGAAGGGTCTAGGGTCGAAGGTCCACCCTTCTCGTCCTCGTATCATGCTCCAATACGATGCCCAACATATTCTTTTGATTTTGTCGATTTCCGGGAACAAAAAACAGTAAAATTTAATTATTGAATAAATAATTAGCATTAATTTATAAAATTAATTTTTATAACATATGTTTTATGAAGTTTTATGTACTATATACATAGGATTATAATCAATGGAGAAAAAAAAAACGAAGGGCTATAGGGGATCCGGACCCGGGAACCCCTCCCCCCCCCTTCTTATGTGCGCCACTGGTTTTATTTCATCTTGCATTAAAGAGCCAAAAAGCGTTACACTTTTCGATTCATTTTCATTGAAACGATCCAGATAGTACAATACTATATACAACAAGAAAGAAGAATTACATTTTTTTAAAATTTCACTCATACAAAGCTTTTAAATAATAGAGCTTCTTTCGTGCAAATATGCATATATTTGTTTAAAAGGACGTCGATTCACTATAAAACGATTTTAAAAAGAAAAGGAATGAAACTTAGTATATTTTTGTGTAGAAAAAATACCACTCTAACTATAATATTTTATTTTGCCTTTATGGTATCCAACTACTCTAAAAGAGTATGTGAGTTTTGCCAAAAATTAACAATTTCCTTATGATTTTATTTTATAGGTCATGTTATTAGCTTTATAAAAATACCAAGTTTATTATTTTCCATTCACTAGAACAAAAACTACAAGTGTTTTAGCAAAAGCACATGCTATTACTTTATGCAAGATGTCATACTTTAAAACGCATTTTACTCAAAAAAAAAAAAAAAAAAAAAAAAAAACTGTGGGTTTTTTTTTTTTTTTTTTTTTTTTTTTTTTTTTGTAAATGCTCACCGGAGACAGCGATTGCTTAAAAAGTTTTGAAAATACTGAAATTTTTTGTGTATGTTCTGTATAATAGTAGAAGTATTTTAACCTTCATATTGATCAATCACTGCTTTATTACAAAATTTACAGTCCCTTATGTGAATATAATCACTATTTTTTTAAGCAGTTTCATATAATAACTAAGATAAAGTGCTCTAGTTTTTTTAAAAAAATTAAACCATTTCTTATCCTGAAAGTCATTTAAAAAATGAATAATATAGCAACACATCATAATTGAACAATTAAAAATTTGTTCATAAACTTTTGGTAGAGAATGGGCTTCTTTTATGTTATTTTTGTAAATATTTACCATTTTTTCCCATTTTAGTAATAATAATTTCTTTTTCTCTCCCTAATTTATGATATTTTCTTAAAATGTACTAAACAAATATAAAAACTACAACAAAAAAAAATCCCCATATCTCCAATTTAAAAAAAAAAAGTTGTCGCAAGTAGTCGGATACCTTATTTCTAATTAAATTCTTCATACAAAGCAGCTTTTTTTTTTTTTTTTTGAAATCTTTCCTTTAAATTGAGGCCATTCACGCTTAAACAAATACATTAAAAACTAAGAAAAGACAAAATTCTGACGTTAAGCAGATTATGACGCACAAGCTGCTGTTGATGATGTTAAGCCGTTAGAAGACTGTCTTCAACCAGAATTTTAAACTATTAAACGCAATACTATTCTGTCAGCGTTCTTTTTGTCAATCTCTCCCTTTCACTTAGAATCATTTGCATTCCCCTTTAAGCTTCTAAGAAGTTAGTCTGGTTGTCAGGTGAAGGGATAAATTGCTGTTCTATCATCTGTCGTCATGAGAAGCTGCAAGAAGAAGTCATAAAGAACGAACATTTGAACTTTATTACCTAAGTATTCTTTTCATTTACATTCAAATGCTTCTGGTCTTTGTCTTGTATTCTTTATTGCGTTATCTTTTTAGCTCATTGGTTCGCGACCTTTTTCTTTCTCGTGTTTAAGCCCATTTCTACGAAACTTGTTTATGAAAGAGTAATAAAGTTTCAACTTAAAATATGTTTTATTTGAATGAGTTATCTATTTGAAAATGTCATATTAAAACATAACTTAAGCTTCCGACGTTTCGGTCACCTGACTGGTTTCAGTCTTCGAAGTTGAGTTGCCACTGGAACGCGACTTAATTAATTCGATAAATTGAATTAATTTAGAATGGATTAAAGAAACGGTATCGCGGTTGCAATGTTTAATTAAAATGTCTTTCATGAATATCCAAACTTATAATTGACGATTAATTTTATCGTTCATCATTTGCCGTTAAAAAAGTTGTCTTTAAAATATATGAAATGTATTTTACATACGCTTTGTTTTGTGTGTATAAATATATTGTTCCAATTCTTTTTTAAGCTGCTACAACTTTTATCTAAATTTTCCGTAATATAAAATATAGGCTTATTTGCAATAAGAATTAAAACTGCTACCTCTTAAGCTCATTTTTTTAAATTAAAATTTACACGTAAGTTCTGTAGCAGACTGATTCCATTATAGATAAACTATCATTTTAACTTGAGCATGTATTTAGAAGGTAAAATGGCAAGAATATTTATGAGGTTGTCTATTCTGAAACTCTTAAAATAAATAAGTACTTATTTTAGTACTGGACTATGAATTCGTAATCACAACCAATCAAACAATCATTAAACATTAAAAAGCAGAGCCCCTATTTATTTAAGTTTTATTCGTATGATAAATCTAAAACTACAATAGTTTCATGTACTATATTCAGCAACCTTTGATAAAACCACTTCTTATTTGTTAAGCTTTATACATAAAAAGTTAAATTCAACAGTTTTTAATAACAATTTAAAGTACTCAGATCTTTTACGTGCGCACACACGGCAGCAGTAGCCTAGTGGTTAGGGTCACTACTCGTGACTTGCATCTCATGAATTGGAGCTTAGTGACCCCGTAGGCCCGCCGCATAGACCAGTCTCATTTTCTTGTGTGTCATATCTCGAATTCAAATAGGATTTCGCTCAGTATTATTAATAGAAAGGAGTAAAGTTGGTTAGTCTGAAAAATGTAAATCCCACTTTTATATAATTTTTTTTACACTTAAGAGGGGCAAGAACTGTCCTAAGCAATATTTATAAAACTGAAACATATATATATACTATATATTTTAAATTCGTGTATATAAATATATATCCATATATATTCTAATAATAGTTTCATATTCAAATTTCTGTTTTTGTATGCTTCAGCTCTTGTGTTATAATTGTGACGGATGTATATGCGTCTATGACTCACCCCTTGGGGACTCCTGGGAAAATAATTTTACCAACCAACTTTCACCGAAGGAAGAGAACGTGATTATGCAAATTAAGTGTATTATATAAATTCTGTATTCGCGAGTTTTGAGAGTTATTTGGTGAGTGGAGAATCGCGTGAATTTATTAAGCGCAAATCTTAGTTTGTAAAAGTATCAATTGAAGAATTCCAAGAGAGGATCATTTGGAGGTGATCGAATCCAGTTAAAGATTATCGTTCAAGGACTCAACAGTAGGATTTCACAAGAGTACAGGTATCGTGAGACTTATTTAAATAGAAGTTTAGCTTATTAGTGTGCCGCGTAGTTGATATTGAGCTTGTATAAGTTATGGTGGAATCAGTTGAGGGGCCGTAATATTACCCCCAGGCTAACGGATCTCACCTGCGCGCTCTGCATACTGATCATCGTTCTTAATTGGATTATTATTGTGCTTGCTTGATATTTTGTGACAATCAAGTAATTAGAGTGAATCATGTCGACTGATTATTCAGTTCTTCCCACACATCTAGCCGGGTCCGAGAGTAGACAAGGGGGATTAGAGGGAACCGAAAGGAATTACATAATGATTCATGCCTCTATAATAGAGAATATTAACTGTCTGTCTATATATATATACAGTAGAACCTGGTTTTGTGCGGTCCTTTATAATGCAATTGTATTTTTGGACGATTTGTTTTGTGCAATTTTATTTTTGTGCGATTTTTTCTGTGTGATCTCTTTTTATGCGGTATAGGAATTTCAATGGCGTTCGCGATACTGCAATGTTTTCTAACAATGAACCAGTAGCACGGAGAATGTTAGAGAGCCCTGAAAAAGTCAGGTTTTGCCTTTAATACTTTCAAAATTGGTTAAATATGTACTTGGCTTTAGTCAGGCTTTGGGCCCCCTAGAGTCCTAGCCCCCCCCCCCGCGAGGCGGAACTTGTGAGAGTGTACGTTACGCCACTGCAATGTACATATATATACTTCAAGACTCTCTGTTCATATGTTATAAACAGTCTCTCGACAATGCACGTTCAGTTGCTTTCTCTCAACGCGGCAACAGCTTGCGCTTAATTGAAGACGAAACATTCAATGACAGTAACATTACCAATAATTTGATAGATTATGAAGATAGACAAGATGAACTGGATTCTATCAAAGGGGATAAAACATATGCAGGGATACAGATTTCCGACAAAGCTGTATCCTGTTTTCTTAAAATAGATATCAATTCTGAAAGGAGTATGAAATTTCAAAAATCGATCCTGCAGATCTGGTTATCGTGACATTTACAAGCAACTGACAAACCGACCTTCGTAGCAAAAACTTATCCCTTACTTAATGGTGCAAAAAAATAAATCAATTAAAATTGTATCTGCAATTGAAGAAAGCGATTTTGAACTTATTAATCACAGGAAGATGCTCGCTTTGGATTACGATGAGTAGCAGTGAATTATGCATGTCCATTTCGAAAACTTTTCAAGGTGTACAAATGAGAAACCAAATGTTTTTAAAATGTTTTCATGTGTATTTTAATTATTTATTTTGTTATGGAATTACTTTCTCATAAATTTCACAAATAATTGGCGTATTTTATAAATGCGACTTTTTTTAAGCGGTAAATAAATTTTTAAAAATTTCTGGAGTATATTTTGACGAAGTTGTTTGTTATATGTAAGAATTTATGAAATTTTAGAATATTTTTTTTGTGCGGTCCTTGTCAACCGCACAAAAACAGGTTCAACTGCATCAGTATTTTCGCTTAGATTTAAAATTGGATTCCTTTGCAATTGCCTTAAATATTTATGGGATATTTTAAAAGTTAAACTGAACATTTTTCACTTTCTTTTAAACATTACCTTTGAGTTTCTTCGAATTTTTTACATACTATTTTATGTTTGTGGAACATTCAGCTTAATTGCTCTCAATTATTGTTTACACACTTTGTGACGGATCTATACACGGCATCTAACTCCTTGGGAATTCTTTAAGGGAAATAATTGTTTCAACCATCTTTCACCGAAGGTATGTAAATGTGATTATGTCAATTAAATTTATTATATAAATTCTGTATTCTCAAATTTTGAGAGTTAGTGAAGTGAGAATCTAAGATTATTAAAGTGAGAATTGAAGATTACCAAAGTGAGGATCGCTCGGATGTGAGGTGATCAAGCGAACCTTTAGTGTTCAAGGCCTTAGCTATAGGACTTTTGAATTACAAGAGTTCAAGTACTGTGCTCATTATTTAAATAGAGAGTAAATTGTTAGTGTGCATCCGAGTTAAAAACGAGCTTGTATAAGTTATCCTAGAAATTAGTTGGATGTCCGTAAATATTATCCCCATGCTAACTAGTCTCATCTTCGCGCTCTAGTAGTTGATCAAAACTATCTTAATTGGATTATTATTGTGTCTGTGTTGAATAGTGTGACAATAAAACAATTTTAGTGAATCATGTCGTTTGATCAATTAGTTCCTCCCACACATCTAGCCGGGTCCGAGAGTAGACACGGGGGGGGGGCTAGAGGGAAGTAGGAATAGTCCCTCATTACAATTTATTCCAACAATTATCGTGTGTCCAAGACAGCTGAGTGGTCGTTGTAGAGAACTCAAGGTCAGAATGCATTTCGATAGTCATAATTTCGAGTCCCGATGCCAAGAAAAATCCACCGGGTTTTTGAGCCGATGCATGTTTATTCTATCTTGGCCGAAGTTCTCATATTGCCACGGTGTGGATGCTTGAAGAGAGAGGTGCAAGCTCAAATGTCGTCCTCTTTACTTGACCAAGGTTTAAAATGATAAAATTAGTTTACAATAACCTTCTCGTGGCTTCACACAAAGGCCGCAGCTCAAAGGAGATTTTCCTCTGAAATAAAAAATAACTACATGTTAACTTCAAACGAATCTTGAAGACCTTATGCATCATGATATTGAAATTAAAATATCCGACTGGTTGCAACAGCTTTTTTTTTTTTTAAAAAACCGCGAAGATATTGTGATTTTTTTAATTTATATATTTGTTTAGTACATTTTGAGAAAAATATGTTAAAATTAAGAAGAGAAAAAGAAATTATTATGACTAAAATGGGAAAAAATAGGTAAAAATTTTCAAAAAAATAGCATAAACGTGACCCTTTTTATACCAAAAGTTTATAAGCAAATTTTAAATTTTTTTAATTCTGATGTGCTGCATTGTTATTCATTTTTGAAATGACCTTCAGGATAAGAGATGTTTTAATTTTTACAAAAACTAGAGCATTTTATCTCAGTAATTACATGAAAGTGCTTAAAAAAAACAGTGATTATATTCACATAAGTGACTGTAAATTTTGTAATAAATCAGTAATTGATAAATCTGAAGGTTAAAACAATTCAACTGTTATACAGAACTTACAGAAAAAATTTCATTTAATTATTTTCAAAACTTTTTAGCTTGAGTATTTAAAAAAAAAACATATTTCGATTAAAATGCGTTTTAAAGTATGACATTTTGCTTATAGTAATGGCATCTGCTTTTACTAAAACACTTGTAGTTTTTGTTCTAGCGAACGGAAAATGATAAACTTGGTATTTTTATAAAGATAATAATATTGCATATAAAATAAAATCATAAAAAAATGTGTCAATTTTTGTCAAAATTCACAATTTTAGGGTAGTCTGATACTTTAATACTTTTAAATATTTGCTTAGATGTCGTATTCGTTCTCTAACCGTGCTAAAAGTTATGAAGTTTCTCTCTAATGATCCATTGTCTGCCATAGAGTAATAATTAAATTAAAATACCGTTAAATTTTTTTTTTAATGTATTAAAAGTTAAAGAGCGCATGTAGACATTCGGAGTACCGAAGATTGAAAAGTAATTTTAAAAAATTCACTTATTTTAGAAATAACTGAAAAAAATTCACGAATTATTAGTTATCTATTTTCTAAATGCACACAATTTAATAATATTTTGATTGGGAAAAATTCATCAAAAAGAATTTGTTTTGAATATCTGTTTGCCAAAAATAATACAAATTTATTTCAAAATATAATGTTTGGAACTGAAGCAAATTTGTTTCCATAAAAACAGAAAAATACCCTAAAAGAATCTCTATTTTTAAACAAAAGTAGAGTAAGGTCAATTTTTAAAAACTTTTCCTGTGCCTTTTATCTATTTGTCATTTCGAAGAACAGCCCTAGGTGCCAAAAACCCGTCCGGAATGTTTGTGGGTTTCTTTTTGCTGTATCATATTTTGCAGTTTCCAATTCGGGGCACACTGGTTGCTAAAATAGCTGGACCCTTTTAAAAAAGCTTTGGCTTTCTTTTTATCATTTTGAGTTCAAAACAGACGAAATACAATATCCTGAATTTTTCGGAATTATTTAATAACCAATTGGAAAAATTTTGGAAGATTTTTTTTTCTCCCAGAAGTTTTCGTGTGCAACCAGTAACAAAATAACTAAAAATATTTGTTTTTCCTTTTATTTATTTTTATCTTTTACTTGCTTTTAGCGAGAGTTAAATGTTTTCCTGTTTTTCAAGAAAACTTTGATTCCGTTTGATAACAACAATAATTCCAGAAGTTTACGTTTTTACCAATTCCTTTCACATTCTCCCCCACCCACCCAAATAATAAACAAATAAGTAAAAATAAAACAAGTAATTTAAGCATACGTTACAAGTGAGTGTTGATTAACGTTGCACTTCGAAGCTACACTAAGGGTTGTTGACACAACGGTCTTCATAATTTTGAACAATGTTTAAGTGACGAGGACGGCACATGAAATGCCCCCCACCCACACACATTATCTCCAAAATACGTTACAAAAACACAATTTCAAAGATATTACTTCACGTGGAAAGAATAAGTAAGTTACATTCAAACACTTTAAGTCAAAATCACATAATTAAAACAAACATTTCAATGCAACATACATATACCAAACAGTGGAGTAGCTACCAATGGGCTAGGCAGGTGGTGCCTTGCACAGGGGCTCTCAAGCTCAGGGGGACCCTCGAACTCTGACCACCAAGCAAACTGAATTGCGATAATTTCTCCCACATTGAAGATATAAATATAAAAGGTCGTAAAATAACTGTAATCAAGGCAACTCAGTGGAAAGTAATTTCAAACTTATAGGGAATTCCCCTAAATTTTTTCCCTTTGTTTGTATGGTGCTGCGAACTTTACTTATTGAAAAGTTTAAATTATATATATTTTTCCATTTTTTAAGTCTTCTAACTGTTACTTGGAAAATAAACTTCATGAAAAACCTTACCATACATCTTGAAAAACCTACACAGAAAGTTATTTCTTTTTGGTCATTTTATTTTTAATAACAATATGTTTCATAATAAGCTACTTTCCTGTTTCAGTATTTCACATGATCTACTTTTATCTGCAATGGACTGATGCAATTTTGTCCCCCTGTTCTTACACAGAGGTGTTTTTTTTTAAAAAAAATACTTATAATAATGTATTATGTTCTTGCTCATTTTTTGTATTATTTTTTTGTCTATCATGTGTCAAATTGAACCTGGGTAATCACTAAAGCGCACACAAGAAAATTCATACACATACATGTAGGTAGTAGGTAGCTTTGCTTTCCTGTTTTCTGAAGGACTCAATAAAGAACTAATGTTGAAGTAGCTTTGTACATTTAAAATACTAATATATTTTTACTTGATAAAGCGCTACCAACATCGGGCCCTCGGTTTTTTTTTTTTGCACAGGGGCCTTTGGATACCTAGCAACGCCAGTAATACCAAACAATTTATCTACGTGATCATCAAGTTGCTGTAAGCATTTGTCAGAACTAATTATGTGATGCCCTGGCATTACAAATCTCATTCAGCTAGCATAGAAACGGAATTAACCTAGTCCCTGTAGGTAAAATGGTGTCCTTCTATAGAGATATATTTTCAGTTTGCCAAACGCATGGAAATAGCAAGGCGCCAAATCAGGATTGTACACATGATGTTGCCAGACCTCCTTCCTAAATTGTTGAAGTAAATTCTGCGTTGCGCCTTTCTTGGGAAGTGTAGAAATTTTTATTGCTGATATTTCATGTGAAATTTTTCCCAAAAGTGTGCCTTTTTGCACACAAAAATCGTGCATGGAACACAATGATTCTTTGCCAACGTTCGGGTAAATTTGCAGATATTGTGAAATTTTGTTTACGTACAACACAGCAAAAAGCTTCATAATTTGATAAAAAAAAATGTCGGTGTAAGAAGTCTTGACTTTCCTTCTCTTCAGAAAAAATGTCAATCTCTTTCTGAAGTATTGTCATCTCCTGATGACAAGTGTTAACTTGTTTTTTGAATGAGCTACGTAAATAGAATGCAATTTCAATCCATTGCAATATTAAAACCATTTCACTTCCAAATATGCCAAAGAAGAAGCCAAAATTAAGAAGAAATAGATTGAAAGTCTAAAAAAAAAAATGGAAACTTCAAGATTTTCTTGATCGAATCATTCGTCATTACTTTCATGCATAACTTGGATTCTTGATTATATTTAAGTTAAAAAAATACAGTAATGGTTAGATAAAAAATATTTATGCAACTATTGTTTTGCTTCCAGCCAATAATAGCTTCAAGATAATTCTCCTTATTACAATATATTACCGAAAGTTAAATGCTTTACTGGTAAAAGCAGATACAAATGGTGATATAACCAAACACATACATTCACACACAAATTATCGTATTAGAAACTATTTTCTTCAAGACTGCACAAAAAGAGATTATATCTTACTAGCTGGTGTACCCGTTCTTCGCATGGGTGAATTGAAAAATTAAACAATCCAGATTGAAGGATAAAGGAGTTTTTAATGAGTTAATTTTACGTAAATTGCAAATTCAAAAAAAAAAAAAAAAAGAAGCTTTTTACATATCTCAACAGAACAAAAAAACTCTATTTGTTAAATTTTAAGTCTGAAGCTGTAATAGCTGATAAAAAGAATTTTTTTTATATTTATAACGCTCCGTAACTCTCCTTGTGGATCTATTTTTGAAAACACCTTCCTAAGCTAATCTCTGCTCAGCAAAAGTAACACATCGTTACAAATTTTGTGTAATGAACGCTTTAAATAGTGTAAATAATTCCGTTAATATTACTTACTGTTGTATTTATTTTATGTTAAAAGTATAATATTCGCAAGCAACGCTGTTCTTTACATTATAATGGCAATTCAATGGAAACATAGCGAAATGTTAGTGATAGAGCCAAGTTGGCGTCATTTTTGGTGACCTTGTTGGCAACTTGGCGATGGATTGAGTGGTGCAGAAGTTGATATGCTGTAGCGCAACCTGGTAGGAAGCTTCAACAAAGAGGATAGCACAAAACCTTCTCTACAAAAAAATACATATACATGCCAATTTTCATGGTGATCGGTTGAATGGTGTTGGAGTGAAGCGATTTCATATATACAAACATCCATTTATATATATATAGATACTAGCTGATCCGGCCCGGCGTTGCACGGGCTTTTACCGAAGGTATAACTTAATCCCCATGTTAATTTCCTCCTTTATTTCTGACGCCAGCACTTCTGTGTGGGTGTGACACGTACGATGTGAGTGCATGGCCCATGAGTGCGTGTCATGGCTTTCTTGTTTAACATTTTCCCTTCTCTTCACAAAATCAGCACTTCCAATATTATTTCTCGATATTACTTTTACTTCTTTCTTTCCTCTCCGCTTAACCCGGCGTTGCACGGGCTTTTACCAGTGAATAACTTAATCCCCATGGGAATTTCCTGATTCCCTCAGGACGATAGCACTTATGCGCGATGTGAGTGAATTTTTTAACTATGTCATAAAAACTCCCTTTCTCGAAATTTGTTCTTAAGTTGGTGTGGTGTGGTAATTAGGAGATGGGTGAAAGCTCAGGTGTCGTCCTCATCACTTGTCCGTGGCTTAAAATTTCGAAGTCCAACGCCAAAAACTCTCGAGTAGGTGAACAGTGCGAATTTATAAATCACACACCCACTTTCCAATTCTTTCGTTGCAGTTTTTTAGCCCTCGGAAACGAAAATGTAGCCTTTTAAAAAATAGTTGTATGTTGAAAAAAGACAGAAAAGTAGAATTTTTTCAAATTACAAAATTTCACTACTATTTTAAATCTTGAAGTAAAATTGTGAGGATTTTTTGAAATGTTCGACACATAAGAATTAAGTTTCATACAATTACCTTTTTTAAAGAAATCATTAAACGATTGATTTAAGTATTTTGAGTGTTTTATTAAAATTGGTTCAAAAAAGTTTTTGGCTTTTTATTTTTTAAATCACTGATTAGATACAGATAAATATTTAAATGAATCTCAGAAATGTATTGAATACATTCTTTCATCTTAATCTGACATCAATAATGATTGAATTTTGAAAATTATATAAAGAGAAAATGATGAAAATTGAAGCAAAAATAACTTTTTCACTCGCATTTTTTGTACTCGCCAAATTTGCTGATTTTCGCATGTTTAAGTCAGAACTTTTTGGTGTAACCCTTGAGTTAGATGTGAAGTTTCAGGTGAAACATTTGAAAGCTATTTGGCGCGAAACCATTTTTCGACGCCAAGGCTTGGCAAACTGTAAAATCGCGTATTTTTTATTAAAGTTTTTATTTCTTAGGGCTTAATTTTTAAGTTAATGTTTCAAACTTCACACATTAATTTCGAAAACGAATAACTTAAATAAAAAATGTACAAAAAATACTGTTTAGATTATTTCTTGCAATAACGTTATTTTACGAAAATCACAAAAAAAAATTTTAAATCCATAATGTTTAAGCAATTTTTTCAATCTTGGCACAGAAGTTTGATAACATTATTCTACAAACGCAACAAAAGTTTCGTATGATAATCTTAATAAATAATGAAATTATTCAATGTTAAATTAAAAATTTTGAAATTTTTTCGAAAAATCTTTAAAAAAATGTTTTGGGCATTTTATTTCTTAAATGATTGGTTCTAAAAGAAAAAGGCTTGAAGTTATTTAGTGTAGAATATCATTTTCATAACACGAAAATAAATTCATACGCAACGATTTCGAAATAATTTTCATAAAAACGCATCAATTTTAACTATTTTTTTAAAAAAAAATCATAGAAAATAGAAAATTTTATTATTTTGCAAAAAAAATTATACTGTATCGTGGCGAAAGAAATTATCTTTCCGATTCTATAATTGGTTTTTTTGTCTGAATTAAAAAAAAAATCGGATGGCTGTTTAAATAACGTCGAGAATATCGAAAAATTTCACCCTCTGTTCATTCACGACGCTAGGCGGGGAAAATAACGCACAGGGTTAAGACAATTATGCGTTTTAAGGTTTTTAATTAATATATTTTTAACTAATTACAATATCGGAATGAAAAATAGCTTACGTCCTATTCTCAGACCTACTGAATGTACGTACAAAATTTCATAAGAATCGGCCGCACCGTTTCGGAGGAGTTAGGTTACAAACACTGTGTAACGAGAATTTTATATATTAGATAAAAAAAACTAGAAGATGCAGTTTGCTTCAGTTCTTGTACATATTTGAATAAACTTCAATAACTGAACGTAGATTCATTGGAATGAAAAAAAAACAGAATTAAATTATTCTTAATGACGTAGCAAAAAAATAAATAAATAAATAAAGCGAGAACTACACAACTTCGTCTGTTAAAAGAACATTTCCTTTCCTGCCTGTGGCTATTTCAACCCTAAAACCTGTAAAGGATTAGAAGCTCCCGATCATTTACAATAATATAAACTATTTCTTTACAACTCATATAATTATCGTCCCTTCATTAGGATCGATTAGGAAGTAGAATTTTAAAGAGATAAAGAACAAATAGTCTTTAATTCTGCCGCGAATAACACAGACCATTTCGCTCTGTAATAACCATCGTTCAATTAAGCTGAGACAATTAAGAACTGACAAATTTCCATCGACGCAGATCATTAACGGCTTCGAATGCTATTATGTAAAGCAGAATAAAGTAACAGGTTTGATTGGGCCACAAGATAGCGAATAATGAAGGATCATTCTTTAAAGAGCTTTACAAGAGAAATGGTTACGGGCAACAAAATCATTGTACAAATGTTTGCTTAGAAACTTAGAAGGGGATGTTTAACCTTTGCTACATTGTATATCATATATAACAGATATATAGTTTATTGTTTGATTGTTACTTTGTTGACAGTAAATTGTTTTATATGTTTTGCTAGTACATATAATTGCACTTTAAAAGTTTGTAGCAAAAGCTTTTAAGTCAACTTTAACATTCCTCGTACTTTTTGTGTATTATTTGAAAGGAATACAACAAATATTTTGTCTAGTTTTTAAAGATGTATACATGAATATACCATTTTTTACAGCGAAGGAGATGTTCCGATGTTTGAGGGCAAGGGATTTTTTTTACTGAGCAAACCGCTTTGATAGAAGAACGTGTGACGGGTTCTTTGCGTGGTCTGTCAACTAATCCTCTTAGGGAAATTATTCTTGAAGTGTGATTTGAGTTTAAAATCGCCTTCCGTAGAGATGACTTGATTTTACGCTGATGTGAAGGCAAGGGGTGTGTTAAAGTTAATCGTGGAAAATTAATTGGGAATCGTAAGTACCTAGTCGTTAATCGTTTGTAGTGAGTCGTTCGTCCTTAAGTTATTATTCAAGCTAAAATGGCGATCGGAGAAGTTGAAATAATAGAGAAGCTGGTTTGTGAAGAGGACTGTAGCAACTTCGGAAAAAGCTGATAGTTGTCGTAGTCTCTCACTACCCCTAGGGTTATTAGTTCCCCTTTGCACATTATCTACATTTGGATATGTCGGATTCATAATTAATGACTACGCAAATAATAAATCAGTTATTTATTTTTTTATTTCCTTAAGATAGAAATACACAAATATTAATCAAACTTTAAGAACAACAAATTATAGTGGAGTGAGATCATAATTCAATTATGAACGACGGAATACTAACTGATACCACGGGGGAATAACGCATACAATCAAACTACGCATTTAAATCTAATCTATAAAAATCACAGACCTGATATCTCTTTAAAGAGGAATCTTGAATACTTGTAGAATCTGTGAAGTGGCTTCAATCCTGGATATCTTCACTTACGTCCGAACCGAATTAATGAATCTTTTTCAATAATCTTCCTTCCGCTAACAAACTTCACTTAGTTAAACTAAACTCCTAGAAACACTTTCTTAATCAATCACGTAGTTTACTCCTCTATCAAAACACGGAGTCATCCTCATCTCTTCATTTCATTTCTCCCTTTTATATCTCTTTCGAACTCGCTAAACCCGAAACTATCTTATTTGCATAAGTCACACTTTCAGCTCTCAGCGGGGATTGGTTAAAATAAATACAATTTAAAAGTTTATGAGAGAAGGTTAGTGAAACGCGTAAGCACCCGTCACAACCCCCCTCCGAGAAAAAAAGCGTGACTTATTGAAGGTCTAAATGACCTGCAAGAACTCGCTTAATTTACCTAACATCTGAAAAACACTGAACTTGCACAAAATTTTAACTACTCTAGAATGCCTAAAAATACTGAACTTGTAAAAAGTTAACACACGAACTTTATAATGCCTGAAAATTCTGAACTTGTAGAAAGTTAACTCACGAACTTTATAATGCCTGAAAATTCTGAACTTGTAGAAAGTTTTAACTCTCTAAGTTAGAAACTTTAATTAAACTAACACACAGAAATGACTACTCAAAAGGGGTAGTCCACTCCAATTTATTGCTCTTTTACATAATTATATTCCCTACAGTGCATCCCATTCGGGCGAAAATCAGGGGAAAACCTTTCAAGGAAAAAACCCTGATCATGCACTTTACTTAAGTGCTAATATAAATAAAATTTTACATTCATATCTTCTCACGACATCAAAGTTTTCATCGCATCACTATGTTCAGGGACTGCTGCCCTGAAAGGAAACCTTGTCAATTTTTCTAAAACATGACATTAAATGCACAGAACTTTCATACAACTTTTTTATTGACATAAAATATGGCATACATTATATTATATATATATATAGTTTAATAACAATTTAACCCTTATCTGGTTTCATTTTCAAAAATTCCCAATCAATCGCGCTGCGCTGTTAATGTTTTTTGTTAGTATTCCTAATTACGCCGCGCCCAGAAACCAGACACTACTTATACATCTTAATAATTACACACAAAAATATATACATTTTTTTACATAGAATATATTACAACAAACAATACAAGTAATCTCACATATAAAGCATCGTCTTTAATGTGTAGCAAAACAATTGCAATTCAACAAATGTTTTTCCACAATTTGGAAAAAAATTAAATACAAAAGTCTTTTCAACCGATATGAAAATGCACACAACTCATTGACACTTTTGTACGTTAGTTTTACAAAAAAAATTAGACTAGCCCACATAGAAAATACTCCGAACTGTCTCTCAGAGGAAAAATAAACAAATTAGAATTATACAACCTGGCTAGTCTTTAGATCCAATCTGCATAGGCTTTGTCTCCAACCATGGCCTCTGTGCTGGATGACCTTGTCCTAGGGTTGTCCACTCTGCGCTCCAACCTTCTGGGTCTCCTCTTCCATCGAGTCCATTGAAGTTGATATGCTCCTGCTGAGGCGTTGTTTTCTATTGTGAGAACTGGAACTTGGCTGTTGTCCACTCGACGTCGGCTCCGAAGATTGTATGGACAGCTCCTTTCCTGATGAGGTCTGTTGTACTTGAATCTGTGGGATGGTCCTGGAACTGCTCTTTCAGAGCTATTTTCTTCCACCTTTCTATACCGCTTTCTGGAGGGACGAGACGGCATTGACGAGGAAATCTTTCTTTTTTCGCGATCTACGTGGATCTCTGGTCTCTTCTTTTGTACGTTTTCATTCCAAGATTCTGGCCTTCCTCTTTTCTGTCTCTCAGTCCAAAACGGTCTTTTTTTCCTAAAATTATACATGCCACCCCCCGAAGAAACAGCAGATTCCATCCGTCCACGTTTTTTTCTCACCTCCAATCCATCGCGTCTATTCGCAACTATATCTCTACTACCATTTACATTTCCTGATTTCGATCCTTTACGACAACCCCCATCATTCTCCGATTGCACCAATGATGACTGCGAATCATCTGACCTGACTGATGTCACTGCACCATGATCACTACTAGTGTTACTTTCCGACTCGGCAACACTGTCTTCTCTTTGATGGTAAATTCTCACCTGGTCCACATTAACCGTTATTCTTTTACCAAATTTTAATATTACTAAATTATTATTATTTTTTACACTCAGAACTTTATATGGGCCTTCAAACTTTGGCATAAATTTACCTACTATTTTTTTGCATTTTGAACTTAACGGGTGAGTTTGAACTAATACTAGATCACCAACTTTCACATTATTTTCACGCCTCTTTTTATTATAATATTTCGCCCACTTCTCTTGCTGGCGCTTTGTATGAACTCTAGCCTCCTCAAACAACCTTTCTATGTTCCCACAAACTAAATCTGATCCATCAGTTACCATAACCAAATTCTGAAAAGGGGTGATTAAATTTCGACCTAAAAATAATTCCGCCGGTGTTTTACCTGTTGTCTCATGTACTGCTGTCCTAATCGCATAACCGAACTCTTGCAGAAATTCATCCCAGTTGGTGTGATTATCCGCGACAAAACTCGAAATCATTTTTAAAAGAGTGCGATTAACTCTTTCTGTTTGATTAGCTTGTGGACGATATACCACAGTTTTAACGTGTTTTATGTGCAATCTGCGACATACTTGCTCAAAAACTTCGGATATCATTTGGGGGCCATTATCGGTAATCAACTTTACAGGAGCTCCATAACGCGCAATATAATTCTCAAAAAATGCATTAGCGATTGCTTTAGCCGAAGCTTTCCTTAAGGGAACTATTTCAACCCATTTAGAAAAATTATCTGTAATTACTAAAATAAATCTATAGCGTTCTGGACTAGTTGCAGGGTATGGGCCTAACAAATCTAAAGACACGATTTCATTCGGAAAATTCGTTATTATGGGAATTAATTGACCAGCTGGTAATCCGTTTTTATAATTAAATTTTGGCATTGGTCGCAGGCTGCTACATATTTATAAATGTATTTCCTCATGTACGGGAAATAACACGCGTCCTTTAATTTTAAGTAGGTTTTCTTTTTGCCTAAATGGCCTGCCATAGGCGAGTCATGAAATTCTCGCATAACATCTTACGTAATGTTTTGGGTATAAATACCCTTAATTCACCTAGTGTGGTTGTATATTTTGCATAATATAGCAAACTGTCAACGATTTTAAAGTCATTGGACCAATTTCTGCAGATCGATTCATTAACAGAACTATCGTCCGGATTTTCCAAAAACCGCATTATATGCCCTAGCTCCGGGTCATTTCTCTGTTCCTCTCTTAACTGTTCTCTAGAAGATAATACTAACGATCTAATCACCGCACAAGACACTTTTGGTTCCTCATTACTTTCTAACGGGTTTCTAGACAACATATCAGCCACTAAATTTTGCGTACCTGGGCGATGTTCCCATATTCTACATTAAAATTTGCCAACTTAAGCGTCCACCTTATCATTCTAGATGACAAATTCTTTCCCTTTGTTAATTTGGTAAGTGCAGCATGGTCTGTTATCACTTTAACCGGCAAGGATCCGAAATACGTGCGATATTTATTTAATGCCCATATGACAGCTAAACATTCACGTTCCGTCACAGTATAATTCCTTTCTGCTCGGTTTAAAGTTCTCGATGCAAACGCTATAGGCCTATTATTCTGTGTCAATACTGCTCCTACCCCCACTGAGCTCGCATCCGTATAGAGTTCAAACGGCTGGGAAAAATCTGGTAATTGTAACACTGGAGCTTCTGTCAGTGCTTTCTTAATACGATCAAAGGCTTCCTGCGCTGATTCCGACCAATGGAACTTAGAGTTTTTTCGCTTTAAATTATATAAGGGTTCACACATGTCTGCGTAGTTTTTAATAAACTTTTGATACCAACCCGTCATTCCTAAAAATTTTGCTATTTGTTTTGCCGTTTTCGGAGGCTTCATTTCAATAATTGCTTTTACCTTTTCCTCATCTGTTTTAACTCCTTCTTTATTAATAACTAAACCCAAATAACGTAATTGTTCCCTCGCGAAATGACATTTCTCGCGATTCAATGTCAAACCAGCCTCCTGCAATAATCTGAATACTTCCCGTAAGTGTTCTACATGGCTTTCAAAAGATGGAGACGCGATTATAACGTCATCCATATAACAATGGGCAAAACGGCCGAGGACTGGCCTGAGGATCATCTCAATGGCCCTTTGAAAATTTGGAGCTGCCCCGAAAGGCCAAATGGCATGCGAGTAAATGCAAAAGTACCATTTTTTGTAACAAACGCCGTCTTATGCACATCTTTGGGGTCTACTGCCATCTGAAAGTATCCGCTGCGTAAATCAAGTGATGTCATAATTTCGGTGTGCGGAATATTAGTGATCAAATCATCAATTATTGGTAGCGGATATCGCGGATATCTCGTGACCGCATTTAACTTCCTATAATCTATTGCAAACCTATAAGCTTCTGGGTCATCTAACGGCAACCCGTTTTTCTTCCGACATAAAACAACTGGAGACGCGTAGGGCGATGTTGGAACTATTGTTCCATCACCCAACATCTTCTGAACATGGTAGTCGATTATACCCTGTTTGACCCTGTCATAGCGAATAAGTCTCGAAAAAACAGGAGGACTATCACCCGTGACAATTTCATGACCAAATACATGTGCCAGACCAGGCTTAAGCGAAAACAACCCATGAAATTCTTTAAACAAAATCTGCAATTCCTGCTTTTGTTTTGAATTTAACTTAGTGTTAGATAAATCTATTTAAACCGGTTCGTCCGAAATTGCCACTTTTTCCGTTTGCGAATCCGGAATGATTAACGATTTAGACAGGAAATCAAAACTAATCTTCGCATGTGACATGAAATCAATACCTAGGATGCATGGATATTGCATCTCAGCAATCACATGAAATTTCCATAACTTCGAAAATTCTCTTATTTTAATTCTCAACTCAACTGTGCCTAAATTTCTGCATTGTGACCCTTGAGCTGTAACTACTTCAGCTAACGATTTTTTTAATAGGACAGAAAGAAAAATATGACCGGTACGTTTTTTCTGAAATAAACGACTTTCCGCACCTGTATCCCAGAGCGCTTTTAGAAATGTATCATGCAAAAGAATCGCACATACGGAAGTTCAACTGGTGATAATCGCAATGAATTAAGTCTAATTCTATTAGGAGGATTTGACTCAATACGGTCTCTTTGAGAGTTTAAATTGGCATTTCTTCGCCTGTCGCTTTTGCAATCAACACGCCTCCAATTCTGTTTTGCTGAATCATCATTAGGACCCTTCCTGACCACCATCCTACGGTTCTGATACCGGTCTGTTCTCTGATTTGGCTGATTGTATCGATTTCCACCCTCGAATCCTTGATTTTGATAATTACGACGAGAAAAATTATTCGCACCCCTGCCTAGTCCTCTTTGATCATTTTGACTATTTCCGACCCCAGTATCTCTCCAATTTCTATTATTTCTTCTTTCCTCAGGATTCCTACTCACATCCCAACTTCGTCTAGCAAAATTATTACTCGAACCCTGGTTTTCCCTGCAGCTATGACGTTCCTCATACCGGTCTACCAACTCTATCAATTGAGTTTTCATTGTGGGGTTTCGAACTTCTAAATAATCCATTATTTGGGGTTCTAGTCGCATTACTATGTGATCAATCAATTTTAACTCATCATAATTCAAATTCAGGGTTTTATGAATTTTTAACAGCTGAAAAATAAAGTCTGACGGGGCTTGACCTCTCCGTTGTTTTGATGAAAAAAACTGAGCTTCTAGCTCTGATTTATTCCGTATTACCGGAAAACTATCTGACAATTTCTTTTTAAGCGTTGCAAATGCAGTCGCTTCTTCATTTACACACTCGAAGCCGATCACCTCAAACCAGTCTAACGCTCTCCCAATTAAATGACCTTTTAAATATGCACACGATAGATTCGCCGGTATTTCATAATAGGCTATATTGTCGTCGATGTTAGAAATAAACTCAGACACATTTTCTTTACCCGAAAAAAATAACTCCGGCAAAACTCTAAATCCTGCACCTGCTCTTAATTCCGGTATTTCGTTTGGGCGCCAGTGTCGTAGTCTCTCACTACCCTAGGTTATTAATTCCCCTTTGCACATTATCTAATTTGGATATGTCGGATTCATAATTAATGACTACAAATAATAAATCACTTATTTATTATTCCTTACGATAGAAATACACAAATATTAATCAAACTTTAAGAACAACAAATTATAGTGGAGTGAGATCAGAATTCAATTATGAACGACGGAATACTAACTGATACCACGGGGAACATACGCATTTAAATCTAATCTATAAAAATCACAGACCTGATATCTCTTTAGAAGGAATCTTGAATACTTGTAGAATCTGAAGTGGCTTCAATCCTGGATATCTTCAGTTACGTCCGAACCGAATTAATGAATCTTTTTCAATAATCTTCCTTCCGCTAACAAACTTCACTTAGTTAAACTAAACTCCTAGAA